>JBAMJV010007678.1:0-62603 GCA_037951105.1 Echinarachnius parma | reverse complement strand
CCATATGACCCATCTGTGAGCCTTTGGATTATTTTGCTACGATTTGTTCATTAATAGGGTAAATCACATGTCTACACATTCTTGCAATCATTGTGACAGGTGTTGTAATACAATATGTATTCATATAATATGACAATAAAGGCCAACTCTAAATTATATACCATAATAATTTTCTTTGTAATCTACTGTAATTTGTATCAATCACAATTACATCAACATTCAAACAAATCAATAAACGTTTGCACATGATAAGACAAAGCAGGATATATATATAATATTTGGTTAAGATCCTGTCCACCTTTTGCAAACAAAAATCAAAGAAATGAGAGAAATTATTGTCTTATGATATGGGGTCATAGTAACTCAACTTGTTCATTTGGCCACCAGTACGTCCTAAAAAGCCGGCGCGGGTAAAGAAGGACTTGGTCACTGAGATAGCCTTGGAGCTCACTGGACGACACGTGAGGCGCCTGAACAACGTGGCGATGGAACAGCTCGGGTCGGTGGAACAGGTGGTGGTGGAGAACAACCAAGTGCTGTTTGACACCAGGCAGATGCTGATTGACTTCATGTACAACGAGGCGCTGAGTGAAGATATGCTGCAGGAGAGGGTCAGGGAGGCAGCAAGGGGCATCGGACGAACAGACATCGGCCAGCAGGATGGGAATGAGCAAGGTAGGTTGATGTTACAGCAGAAGAATAGTCAGTCTATACGAATGCTAGGAGTGTTTGATTTGAAATAGCTACAGCGTCTATAATAAAATACTTCATCTTTTATGTTTGCTAATGCTTAGGTCACAAATGATCCGGGCGCCGTACGATTTTTATCCCTACGGCGGATTTTCTTCGATTTTGGGAAATTGTGATATCGTACGATGTCTGTGAGTTCTTAGAGTATCAGTCACATATTTGTCGGGGCCCGTACGATGACTTTTGTTTTAAAATAAAACTTAAATCGCACGGCTCCCGTGAACACAATCTTAGTGCCCGTACGGGTGCCTTACGGTGCTCTTACGGTGACTCCGGGATACCCGTACGATTTGAATGGACAAATATTCAGTCTCAAAATCGTACGATATTCGAAAAAAGGCTGCGGTGTCCGTGCGGTGCCCGTGCGATGCTCTCTACGACGTGTCTACGGGCTTACGGCAAGTGAAATATCGTACGATGCATTTCTTTTTTTAACTCCGCGTTAAACAATTTGTTGACATCGTACGGCGAGGAAAAATGCAACGGCAACCGCACGATAGCCATGGCACCCTTGTGTGCGCCGCAAGATTCCCGCACGATTTCATCTAAAAGTGGCATCGTACGGGCGCCGTATCCCAAATCGGAGCATTTGTGACCTAAGCATAAGCGGGCGCATACTGCATTTAATTCAGATAAACGTCACACGTTTTTTTTGTTTTTCTTTTCATTAGGCATCAGAGTAACGGACGAGGAGCTACGAGAGCTGACCGAGCACATGAACCCTGTGATGGCGGAGCAGTTGCTTCAGAAGATTGGTGTAGCGCCCTCATCGGATGATGGCAGTGACATCGACCTGTATCAAAGACTTCGTGACTGGCGCGATGGATCGTCCGATCAGATGGCTGCTTACATCCAGTGGGGCATGCTGTTTCCTATGGATCCTCGTTGCAGTAGTACGTATTTACATTTTAAAGTAACATAAGATGTTCAATGTTAGCTTACACACGTTATATCCTCTGTGGACTCGCTTACATGATATCTTAAGTTGTATTCAAGCCGCTCTTTCTGAGCTCGAGAAAACCAAATTGCCATTATCATGTTTTTATTCAATGGATCCTTCTTTTAAACATTATTTTTTTAATTGTGTGCATATGAACTGTTATGTTGATATCTATTTTTCATCAGTTGCCTTTCTCACGGATGCTGACTTGGAACTGCTCAATAAGTACACTCCTTGCCCGGCGTACTGTGACAAACTAACTACTAGGACGGACATGAAACATACGCATGGGAAGGGACAAAAACGTCCAAAGGACCTGCTTGCGGATCTCAAGGAATGGCGGGATGGTCTGAAGGATGACGGTCAGTGCAAGAGGGCACGGAACATCCTCCTGGAAAACTTACGCCAAATGGAGTTTCAGAGTAATAATAAAAATTAATATAATATTCTCCATTTCTATAGCGCCTAATATGATTGATACTCATCTCTAAACGCTTTACAATGAAATGTAAACTAAGCTAGATATGTAAGCTAAGCTGCTATCAAGTTATGGTCTCTTGTGTATGCTATGGATTTCGTTACGAGCAAGCTGAGTAATCATCTATTGTTCTAATGTTTTTACTATGTATTTAGGCATCAAGGAATTGGATGGATTGTCGGATTTTATACCAAATATAAGATGTGGCAATATACTGTTGATAAGGTTCTATCTGATCTATCGTTTTCCTATAGATCTCCCACAACTCAAGGGAACACACGTTCACATGGTAGAGATCCTTAACGTAGCTCGTAATCATGATGAGGGATATCCTCCCTTACACCAAGACATTGGTGATCGGAAGGCCTTACACCCCTCTCACCAGTCCTTGGCAAGGACATCATCAACATCCTGAAGTAGACCAAGTGAACATAAACAATTTGTATGTAAATACTATCATCAGATTATGATGTTTGCATTGCATAACCTGATCATTCGATGTGTCATTTCCATAGGTCTGCTCCCTCAACGCAAGGGACCCCATGTGCACAAGGCGGAGATCCTTGACGTAGCTCGTAACATCCTGATGAGGGATATTCTCCCCGTCGCCCAGGCCTTGGGTATCAATGACCAGAAACTCGCGTCGTACCGGAAGGCCTTCCACCCATCTCACCTGGACAAGGGCACCATAGGCGCCATCTTCAAGCTGTTGGACCAGATCGATTCGCAGGAAGATGAACGGGAGGATTTCTGCGCTGTACTTATGCGATGTGGATGCCTCAACGTGGCTAAGAGTTTTTTGTTCAGTAAGTGTAGAACTAAACCTTGTTTTTCTGAAGGGGATTCCTCCTGATTCATTAACTCAGTAAGCACGGTAAGGGGATTGCAAAATATATTAGGGAACATGTTTAGAGTGTTTATGAACGTTTTTGTTATGTCTACACTATAATTGTTTTCATCCCTGTTACTTCTGATACTTCCCAAGAGTGTAAATAGGCTCAAGTAAAGACGTTCGTGGATAGTGCCTTTGTATTTTCCGTTGGAATTGATACTATCTGATGTTCTATTCTCTCTTACATAAGGTTATGATATATCCATTGGGGAGCTTTGCCGAATCTCAGTTGACCTACTCCAAGCCAAAGCTCCACTTTCCAACCCCGATGTCAAAACATCTAAAGGAAACAAGCAAGATGCAGTGGAAGATTCGGGAAGAGTTGAAGGTGTGTCCGGAAATGACGCGAGACCCGAGAAGGCATACCGCAACACCGTGCTCCAGATGACTGATGAGGAGGTCAGTGAGTTTGGGGAGCCCTCCCTGCGGTTGCTAGGATACTGGCAACGCAAGATCCGACCAGTCCCGTTCCACTTCAGAGCCTCCATAGCTGATGGCTTACAGGATGACGCGGAGCGAGTAGAACGCGCACAACTCATCTTCAAAGGTTCGTAAAACTAACGTGACATGGTTAATTTACTTTCAAATTAAAGTAATATTTGTTGAGATATTAATCGATCAATACATTAATGTTTGTTATTGAAATGTGTGATGACAGTTTATTCTTTATAATATTACTGTTTTAATTTTTTTTTCAGTGAAAATATATGGGTTCTTTTGATGGTTGTTTGATTGACCGCTTTTAATTAAAAAAAAATCCTTTAGGTGCGTTTGCCAAATGGAAACTGAACGACGCGTTCGTTGAAGGCATAGTCAACCGGATTGACGGCGGGGGTATAATGAACCTGTTGGAGATCGTGGAGGGGGACGAGATGCCAGGAGACCGGGCGTCCAAGAGAGACAACGTCAGCGCACAGCTCACCAGGTGGATTGAACAGCGATGGGAGAATCGCAAGAACATGGGCGATCGAGAGCTAGCCTCCAGGAAATTCAGAGACTTCAATGACAAGCTCCTGGAAAAGGGTTTCCACGAGCTCACTGTTGAGATTATGACAGTTGAGCAGCAACTGTGGCAAACTAGCAGTAATTAGCTAATTTTCCATTACAACGTCACGGTTGTGTATGAAATATAGACCCGGAGTGTTTCACAAAAATGTCAAGTTAAATTCAAGTTGGACTTAACATTGTATAGCCTTTGAATAAAAATTAAAACAACAGTTAAGAGAAAAAAGCTCTTAATGTGAGACTTTCAAAAAGTTTTTACATCAGTAACATAAAATATCCTTGATAAAAGCGTTATTCTTTTAAACCAAATTGTAAGTTGTATTTAAAAAATAATGCATTTATTTTACATAGCTATCCAAAATGTTAAGTCCAACTTAGATTAATCTTTGTGAAACACATGTAGGCATAACCTTACGTCCGGTCTCATGCGCAAAAGCACTTTATATTACAGTAAGGTTATAGGTATCTCCATTTTCAGAAGATCAAATACTTGCGAGACTGTTTTCTTTTAAATGTCTACGTCAGCTGCTTATTTTTGTTTGTGTGTATATAACGTCGATTTTAAAGCCCAATTATTTGTTCAACCTTATAACTTTAACAGCGTTAAGTGAAAAGGGGGACAACTAAAGTTGTCATTAATGTAATGTAAGGAATTTTATCCAAACGATGAAACCCTAATGGACTGTTTATGTATTGTTTATAATAATGATTGTTCAAGAGACTGGCATTGTCATTTACGGGCTGATTTGGTTTCCTCATCTATTTCAACTTCATCTATTTGAAAATGCAAGACCCTCTGGTTCTAGGAAGCATTATTGTTAAACTAATCTCTCTTTAAATAAGAGCCCTTTTTTCATGAAAGGGTCTTAGCTATGAAGATTGTCTGGCGCGGAATTTCCAACGGCTATCGACGCTCTGTGCGATACGCAGAGATAATTGCACCCTATAGCTCCGCGCCAGACATCGTGCATAGCTTAGACCCTTTCATGAAACAAGCCCCTGGCAAATTTAATTGTTTCATCTTCTTATTATTCTTCTTGGTTGTATACTTAGCATGCTTAGAGGGTGTCGCCTGGAAGAACAATGCAAGCTTCGCTTGGTAGATCTGCTTAGCCGAACGTTCATAAATATATAATTATTGTCAAGAATTATATAATGTGTCTTTTTACATACGTAAACATGGTAAATGAACTGCTGCTGCATCAAACGAATGAAATTGTCTATATTTTGAAATGTACATTCTTTGTTATGTTGTTCAATATAAACTAATAATTTCAATATATACCAATATCTCTGTAAAATTGTCTTTAATGATGTGTGGGAAATTTCATAGAAACAAAACACTGTTCACCATGTGAAAAGTGATACATTAATGTAAGATATTATCATCTACTATTGACGCACGTACATCAAAAGAGCGTTCATGGAACGCTTTTCAATCAGTCATAAATATCTTCATATTTTAGGATACATTTGAAAAATAGAACCCCTTTTTTATTTTCATGTAACAATAATCCATACAACAATGTTCAAGGTACATGTAAGAACCAGAAGTAATTGTGATTGAATTTTTTTCTAGGTAAATGGATCACCTGAAGGGGGCAGTGGTGAAAAGGTTTTTTCCTTTTATAATAAATGGTTAGATTGTAACTTCTAGAAAGCAGACTATAAATAAATGTGGTCATTCAATATAGTCTTGTTATTCTCCAGCAATATATGATTTGTAGGGGGCAACTTTTATTCAGTTTTCAAAGATATGTATGATAATCGTAAATGAAGGTGCACGATAACGTAACTTGATACCCCATTGCATCACTTAATCACGTAGTCATTCTTAAAATTAATTAATATATGCTGCTATAAAGATGAATTTTTATGCTTTACTATTACATTTGTTATTGTGTGTTCATTATGTTTTACCCAGATGCAACGTCTAACGTTATTTGTTTTTTGTATAAATATGAGCTGTTTACAATCATGATAATACGCACCGCGTATATAGAAAACAAATTGTATATAATAATATTTTACTTAAAAACCTTGCGTAGCTCATTAGACATGTGTAGCTTGATGGACAAAAACAGAGGCACCGTATTCGTCAAAGTAGTCACTGTAACACTAGGGCAATTCCACGCCAAAGTGGACATTTGACCAAAAATTTTACAAGCATTTTTATGATACAAATTTGGTATCAAATCAAAGCTTAAATTCTATATTTTTGGAATTCAATGAGAAAATTTTAGTTTTACATAATTTTAGTTGTTTTTTTATAATAACTTTATAACCATAATTGAACACCACAAATTTGACATTTTTGTGAAAAAGTGTTTTGATCCTGTGGTTGTTTTATATTTCCCCAGTTAAGCCTAAAAACCATTATTCTGACTCCTGAGATATGACCATTTCGTAAAATAGTAAATTTGTATGATTTGTTTGATTTGTTATGCTTCAATGACTTCTTATTTTCAGCCTATGAAAATGTCCTTCCGTTACCGAAAAATCAATATTTTTAATTTTGTGGCTCACATAATTGTTAGAGAGCAGACCAATCTTCAGTGCAAAGCAAGTTCAAGTAGGCCTTCCCATTGCTAACAATTGTATTACTCATTGTTTCTTTGTTAATTAATAAATAACAAAAGAAAATGTCCTTCCGTTACCATACACATGGTAACAGATGGACAAGGTACCTCATATTACATATTATGACAAAATTTATGTTCAAGAATTGGTCTCTCATATATGAAAACCCAAAATAATGAGACAATACCTGCAATGGCCAGCTATCAATGGCGTAGCGTGGTCAGACTAGTAATTTTCTGTGTTTCAACCAATCAGATTTGTGCATTTAGAACATTTGATCTGGCTCACAATTGATTTTATCTCTTTCTGCAACAGGGCCCTTGTACCATGATGCCATTTGTCTGGATTTCTATTGTATGGGGATTAGTAGGTCTATTTAACTGTGGTGAGCCAGGGTGTGAATAGGCTCTGATCATGACTTTGAATAGGTCTTTTTTTATACAATACACCCCTATAGAATTCTTGGACATGGGTGTAGGTCTAAAATAATTAAATTTTACATGAAATTTGCAAACTAAAAACAAGGCTGTAGAAAAAGCAAGAAATAATATATCTCAAATTCTTTCATATGTTGTAGAAATTATATCAAGCCAAGATTTAAGTAAAACAAAATCTCAAAATGATTTGATCCACGAGGTAAAACGGAAGGTCAAAATCTAAGGTCAAAGGTTATCGTATCCAAACTCGCTCATGCATGAACACAAATGGCATAAATGGATTGCACATAACATCCCCAGTCCAATGACACCATTACAAAATAAATTGACCCAACGGTTAATGGACAATGGCCATTTGAAAAATGGTGCCCACGCCCATTTCTTACAAAACTCCCCCATAAGAATCGACCATAGCGCCAAAACCATTGGGCGGATTGGGCTAAAACTTAAATATTTGCGCTTTTAAAGGTTGAAGTATCATACATACCAAATATTAGGAAATTTGAATAGGGCTGCGATGAAAATTTTCACTTTTTTAAAGGTGATTTGACATGGAATGACCCTACTGTGTCATATCATACATTATAGTCCATTATGTCCTTCCGTTACCGAACATTGGTCCGCTTTGTGTGAAATAACTGAAATAACTCAAATATCTGCGGACAAATTTTAATCAAAGAACAAGTAAATTCTTCTTAACCCTTCAGAGAATGAAATGTGTACCCTTAACATTTTTTGTATTATTTAATATCACAGAGTTTTAGTTAAAACTGATTTGATAACAAAACCTTGTCCATTTTAGTGTCCTTCCGTTACCGACCTCATTTGTATGCATATTCAATAATGTGCGGAGATAAAAAAAAAAAAAAATGATGGGACCTTAAAACCGTATGTTTTGGAAGTATTGTTATGAAAATAGACTGTTCTAACAACACAAGTATTTTAAAATGTCTTTCTATAAGTTGACAATTTGTGTTTGAGTGTCCTTCCGTTACCATGGATTGACCATGAATAAGAGCCATTGGAGCATGAAATATAGTAAGAAAAAATAGAAATGTAAATGCTTGTGATGTCCATATGCTATCTATGATACAAACTCATTTTAGACCACAAAAGAGATGTTTCCTTCTCATAAATGGTCTTTAAATTTCAAAATTAATTTTACTGTACAATTCGTATAGACTTTTCAGAGGTCCTTCCGTTACCGTCCTTCCGTTACCGAACACTGGAGTAATTAATTTCTCATAATTAATATACCAATGTAGATATTTTTCTTAAAAGGTGGTGTTATACTCTGTGAACATAAGGAAATTGACTAGTAGCCAACTTAACATGATAAACCTCGTAACTTCACAGAGATTGGGTCATAACTAAAAAAATTGAAAATCCATGTCCATTTTGGCGTCCTTCCGTTACCGGCCTCATTAGTGTCCATATCTAATTTACATAATGCGGTCAACATTTTAGAAATAGTGGAAATCAAAGGTGTCCCAACAAGGATCAAAGACATGCCATTTAGAATAAAAAATCAAAAGCAGGATCCTGGAATTATTTGATTTAAGTTCCAAAATTGTGTCTGAATGTCCTTCCGTTACCATGGAATTGCCCACTAGTACTTATTTTGTTTGATTAGTCTTCCATTTTAAATGTAGTGGACCATCTGATTGGCCCTCTGGTTTAACCTATTGTTAATTCTTGTATCTTATATCTAAACAAATCTAAATGAAACACCTTGCTTATGAAATATTGATCTAAATGATGTTTCTTTCTGTAGTCTAGAAGATATAATCCATATATTAGGCCTATTACGTGGACTCTCGCCTGGAAATGGATCTAGATATGGATATACAGGGGTATACAGGGCAGGACCCTCTTGCATAGTGCACCGGTTAATTAAAGGAGGGTGCTATTTTTTGGTTTAGTCCCATAATACAGAGATTTCGATAACTTTTGTCCAAAATTGGATACAAAATGGCGACAGGTATTTCAAGTTTTTGAATGTGTGATTGTGGCGCACATGCATACTGAGCAGCAATGCACTAACCTGTGACTAAACTTCTGCTTGCGGTATCCACAAAATTAACTTAAAACTCTAGTGGTTCTCTCATACCTTGTTGTATTTTTTATTACGAATTGAAGCATGGTACCCTTTCTTAATTTCCCTATCGTTAAATAGATATTTGCGATTGAAGTGTTTTTTAATTATCTACTGAAAAGTTATAACTAGGTACGAAGTCAGTGCGAAGCGTTAGCGAATATCACTTTGCATGCTAGCTCATTACTCGGTCATACAGCAGATATAACATCCATTTAACGTGATATTTTCACACATTACTTAGTGGGCATGTCAGATTACAAAACTACAAATTTTATCATGAACCATTCACTACCTTTTGCACATGTCAACAATGTAACTAGATCTCTTTAAATTCCTTTCGCCATTTGTATCCATTTTTTGACATACCCTCTGTACATAACACCGTATAAAGGGGTTCTTGTTTAGTCGATCTTGCTGATCTTAGATTAGAACACATCTGGTGGTATACTCTATATTTCTGCAGTTGGGGAGAGTTGGTTACAGGCGGGAAGGTTGCATTTTCAAGCTTGTATGTTTTGATTGCTGTGTTATGTTACAATAAACTGTACATAACATGTATAGTGGTTTGTTACTCGTTTTTCTATTTTGTTCTGAACATTAAAGTCTTAGTTTACCGCCTCTGACATGTTCTCTTGGAAATGTAATATTTGATCAGCTTCGTACAGAAATAAATTACTCGGCTTGCCTTCTTTTCTAATAACGCTGTCATTTTGTTTTGATATGCCTCTGTGTCACAATATATAAATATGATGTATCTCTAAAATTATAATTAAAGTTGTCCCATTGTATGCCCATATCTCCATCCTCATCTGATCATTCATAATTATAAAATGGGTAGAAGAATCCCTGCATTTTGATTGGTCAATTAGCGTGTAAAAGTTTTTTTACTGATGCATGGCTCACTTTAGCTTGATTTTCATTTTTTGTGCGCTCATTTTATAAAACAAATGCTGCACAGGCATATTTCGTGGATCGAAAAAAAAATAAAAATAAATGGTTCGGTACTTTTGAAGCCATGGGTCGGTACTTTTACAGCCATGGGTCGGTACTTTTGAAGCCATGGGTCGGTAAATTTAGCCAATTTAGCCATTACTGGGAAAAATATTTTGTTCACGCCCATTTTATAAAACAAATGCTGCACAGGCATATTTCGTGGATCGGTAAGATTTGTATGCACTCTTTTAACTTTGGAAATGGTCTAAAACCATTCCAAAGTTAAACTCGTGCATCCAATTCTTACCGATCCACTCATGCCTGTGCATCATTTGTATATTAATTCCTGCGCATGCCGATTCCTTATATGGAATTGCGATCAAACGTCCACTATAATGATGACGTCACGGTCCAAGACGGTGCGCATGCGCCACACCTCCGTGCTCACGTCGTCTAGTTCCAGTACCAGATTCTGGGACCCAGATGCGGAGTTTTGTTCTCAGAGAATCTAGTACTGGGTGAGACGACGTGAGAATGGATGTGTGGTGCATGCACATCAGCTGAAAAGTGTCGTACATGTATTGTGTTCCAGTCCACATAGTTTTTGGTTCTAATTGTGAATATTATTCATTGTGAAGATATTCTTCCTTCATCAATATAACGTTTGTTTAAAAAAAATAATTGGAATGAAAAAATCATTATAAATCACCATTTTTCATATAGAATCAAGAAAAAAAAAAAAACGGAAAAAGTTTATGAGTGGTCGAAAAGCCTTGTGGCAAAAACGAAAACTGTATGATGAGGAGTCAAGAGGTTGGAAGGGTGGTAGCTATCTGCAGAGTACTGATTTTGTGCATGCCTTGATACATGAACATGGGTAAAAGTTTGTATTATAAACCATAATTAGGCCTACTTCATACATTGAAGTCCATTACGATTTGTTGCGACCTCTTTATTCGAAAGAAACTAAGATCATAATTAAGGATATAACACAATGATAAAACCACTCATGTATAGTGCGACGTGCATGGATAACAAAACTAAGAATCAGCTTTATAATGAAGTTATACTTTATAACGGGAACATACACAACTTATCACATTAACGAGTCATTACAACGACAACAGACATGACGGCCAAATGTTGGAGAGGGGCACCACCTTACACACATGTTTACACTACCCCCTTCTCGGTTGGCCGCATCCCCGATAGCCAGCTCCCCCCCCCCCCCCCCCTCCACCGCAAAATAGACATGCATATATTATTCATCCTTATTTTACTCATTACTTTTCTTTTCCATACATGGCTAGTAGTAAATGCAAATGGTACTCTGATTCATTGCGCCGTTGGAAATGGCCTGATTAATAATTGATAATGTTGATGCCAAATGCAACTGTGACCTTTGCACTGTCATGTACATGTTGAACAAAGGGTACTTGTCGAATTTCAAACTCATGTAGTCGTTAATGCATCTGTTTGCGTTTTGTGTGTATGTCTATACAGCCCAACTTGAAAGAACATATGGTGTTCCTCCCAATGGATGGAATTAAAACATGAATTATATTTGATTAGAGATAAATATGGCTGGTCTACACCGATTTTCCGAATGGAGTGTATATCTTCTGATAGCTGTCTCTGCTCTGCTCGGTAAGTGAAAATGTGCCTTCTTAACAGCTCATATTTTGTAATTTACAAGTCTCTCACCGTCCATGTAATATAAGGCTGCAAGCTTTGTCCAATCCGGGCAAAACAGTTGACGGACAAGAAAGAACAATAAACGATATCAAATCAAATTTAAAATGTCAAAATGCACCATTGCATTCCTTGAAACAGTCATGTTTACTACACTCATTATTACAATTGCAATAAGACTAAATGACATCTATGCGAATGGCCCAATCCAACATGAATAATTATAAATTTAATTCATTATTTGAACAAATGTAAACTGTTTCAATTTCATTAATTTAACTATTGTCCTTAATGTTTGTTTCCTATGAAGCATAGTATGCGATGGCGGACGATATTGTTCATCGCATGAGCCTATAGATACAATCAGCATGCTTTATTTGGTGACTTCAGTAATTTGGAGCTTCCAAATTTATCTTGTACCTTGTTGTTTGACTTATATATAGTATTAGAAACATGAAATGGGTTTTGATTTTGACAAATATCTCCTTGATATAGATATGTTTGGGCCTAAAAGCGTTCCAGAACGCTTTTCGATTTTAGTACAAAACAATGGGCAGTGCAGGTGATAAAATCTGACACCAGTTTTCAATTTTCTCTAGGTATTGTTCCTTTTCTGTAAAACCATCGCACATTCAGAAGAAATTTACAATGATATTGGTATATGATTGAAGTCTCAAAATTCACTTCCGGAAAAATATATATTTAAAGGATTATCTCATTATGGTGTATTCCATTTCTTTCGATTCTAGCTTATACCAATTCACAGGAAATCAGCACGGTTCCAGTCGTCAGCCTACAGAGGGGAATGCAGTCGTTCCCTGTCCGTGGAGGGGTAACCATGGTGACCTGGATACTGTCAGGTGAAGAGGGCCCAGTAATTGTAGACCACCGGTCAAGCAATCTGGACGTCTCGGGCTCGAATACCGGGGACTCCCTATTTTCTTTGCTTATTTTTATTCAAGTATGTCAACATTTTATTCCATTTATTTCGATCCTATAGCTCACACCCAGTCACAGGACATCGGCACGGTTCCAGTCGTCGGCCTACAGAGGGGCAAGCAGGGTGTCGTGCCCTGTCCGTGGAGGGGTAACCATAGTGACCTGGCTACTGTCTCCTGGATGAAGGGGGTTTCTGAGGAAACCGCAGAGGTTTGTTTGTTTGTTTGTTTATTTTTATTCAAGCATCCTTTCAAAATGGTGCACAATCATTTAGTATTACATTACATAAATAAACTAAACATGTTTCATGAACATAATTACAATTAAGGAACATTTATAAGAACTATATATGAATGAAGATTAACAAAGAACAGGGGTTTCCACGATTGCTAGGTGGGTGCTCTACCAACTGAGCTAGAATAAGCCCTTATGCTGGTGTTCATCCCTGCATGCAATCCCTCGCACACATCCCTAAATGATTGGATTCTTATCATTCGGGTTAATATCGGGGTTATAATAACTTCTGACCATCTCGAATGTTAAAAAGAGATTCAGGGACGATCATTATAATTATTTTTAATTTTTGTAAATTTTTGTTTTTAATATTTTTTTAAAAATTATATTTTTAAAAATAATTATTATTTTGTTATTATTTTTTTCATTTTAATCTCAGTAGGTAGCCTACAGCAATGATCAAGCAATCCGGCTCGGAGGGTTCGGATCTCGGGAATCCATGTATTCTTTGTTCATTTTCATTTATATCAAATATGTATAATAACGAATACTATATTCCAATTTGTATATAGGTTCTTGTTAATCTGGATATCGGTGGAGGAGGGATGAAATCAGGCTCGGGGTATGATGATGTTACGCACGACATTACAGACGACTTCTCCCTCGTTATCAACTACGTCGAGATAGACGACGAGGGACTGTATGCATGCAAAGTCGCTCTGGGGACTGGAGAAACCTTGCAAAACTACACCGATGTCCGCGTGTATGGTGAGAGTTTATTCCATTGTGATGTACATAGCAACTGCAAACAACAATGTTCGTTAAAGATATATACTGTCCTTCTTTTGGAAGCCAATGTTCAAAAGTTGCGAGATTGTTGTCGTATCATTTGAATCCTTTACCACTGAACGTTAACATTTGGATTAAAAGATTGGATGCACGTAGTATCCTTTTTTTTAAATTTGTAAATGTGTTCCTGTGAAGATGCCTGCAGGGGAAATACACTTTCTTGAATTTGCACGAAATAATGTCACTTGTTTTACTACCTGAACCATCGTGGATTGTTTGGATTATCGACCTAATTATGTCATGGAAATTCACAAAGACTCTCATCTGTTAAGATTTAGAAGAATTGCCTTGTATTGTTGTTTTATAGATAACAAAACAAATAACATATAGAGAACGTAAAGGAACAATATAAACATAGGCTAATACATACAATATGAGTTGAAAGCAATTTCGACTCTAATATACTTACTTATAATGAAGAGTCAATAAAGAGATATGGTCACAGAAATGTCTATGAATACAAGTTGCAGGTGTCTTTGATGACCAATTCTACCAAAAATCTATCATCTTCTTCTCCCCTCTCATACAGCCCCTCCCTCGGAGCCGTACCCCCGGGCAGAGGACTGTAAGTTCGAGGGAGGAAGCACCGACTCCTGCACAATCTACACATCTAACCAAGACACCAGGAACGTGACCTGTTATGCCCTGGAATACTACCCCAGTCTCACCCTGTCATTCACACAAGCTGCTAGGGCCATCCAGCCCATAAATGCACAGGAGGTCACCAACATAGGTTATTATTTTCTTGTTTACACCTTTATTATAGTATCATCTTCTTTTATTTTACATTACTATATGTTGATTGGACACAATTTTCTCCGGGAGCGAAATATTTTGCAAGCTACTTCTTTATTGTTCCCTCCGTATTTCACGTTATGTTACACAATTTATGTTTGATTGATTGTGTTATTTATATTTGTTTTATTATAGTTCATATCTGTGTATTTCATGTTGTATTTGTGTTATGAATATAGTTTATGTTTGTTTATTAACTTGTCAACCTTTTTGTATAATTTGTGAAATATTGAAATAAATTATAATTCAAATTCAGGTGGAACAAAGAGTATGAACATCACCATACGAGCCGAGACCAGTGAAGAACCTTACGTGTGCAAGGCGTCGGGTATACCCGGTCAAGGACAAGAAGACAGAGTCCTAGAGATCCTGGTGAAGAAGACTACTCCATCTCAACCGGAGTCCCCGAAAGATATCATACTAAGTGAGTGATGTCTTCTTAGAAAAAACGTATTGCTTAGGCCTGAGGCTAATTTGTTTAAATATTGATTTTATATATATATATGTGTTTGTGGCAATAGGCAAGGTGAAGATCTTCGAAATTATAGCATGCCTCATAACACACGCTGAATCGTTGATAAAGGGATCTGACTGGTAACATTGTCAAAATCGACAAAACTTACTTGGAACTTTTAGCGGTTCACACATATCTTGTATTCGTAAACATGAATCAGGTTTCAGTTTTAAGAATTTCTCTTTCGTTTTAAAGATATTTACGATTGAAATGTTTACATTTTATCGAAATTTTCCCTGGGGGACGTATTAACTTTTGTTGGAAATTAAATAAACAAAACTGAAACTGAGTACAAAGTTGATACAATGAGTTCGCCCGGAGTTAGCAAATATCACTTTGCATTATTGCTTATTATTTTTGGTCATTCATCTGGCATTATTTAACGTGAAATGTTCACACATTACTCAGCTAGTATATATATATCGGATTACAAAAATAGAAATTGTATCAACATTATGTTAGTTCTCTATGTTAACTATCAATTCGTGAGCATTATATATTACAATTAACAATTTTTCAAAACGCAGATAGGTCATACATGTCAATTATCATGTCTCATCATTATAGCATTCTTACAATTAGCATGCAGTAAACCATATTTGCATTACTTATCAATATCGAGACGGTTGGGGGAAAATAAATTTAAAAAAGAGCCCTACTATAATTATATACACCCTGTAGGTGTGTTTATCATTGCTTCATTGATAAAATAGGTAAGTAAACATTACGAAGATAACTTTATGTTTACACAAATATGCGTGCAATGAATAGCACACGCAACTATCAAAGTCCAAGTTGATTTTATCTAATGAGTATACTATATATACTATATATGAATTTGATAACAAATTTGGTTCGCGTCTATTTTCGATTTAAACAAGTACATATACATTAAAAAAAATGTAACCTATCAATTCGGGTGTGTTTGAGCACATCCAGTGAAGTATCAGGAAACGTACTTTTCTGGCGATTTTTCCTTTAGATGTTGTCCCGTTCTCTTACTAGAACCTTCCCCCTTTAGCAGTCCTTAATTAGGTACTGTACTGAAATGTATGACATGTATGAAAACAAATACATACTCCTTACCTATAATATAGATTTTAGAAATAGAAGAAAGGTGGAAGAAAAAACAAATAGATTGCATAATGATAATGTATCACCGTCCTATTACCCGCGGCTTGTTTTACTACAATCGAAAAGCCCTACGGAACATTTCTCATTCAGTTATAAATATCTCTATGATTAGGGAAACATTTGAAAATCAAAAACTCATGACGTTTTTCTGTTACCATAAACCTCAGTTCAGCAAGTTACGGGAGAAACGTGATTTCAAGCTCCAAGTACTTTTGGTTGAATTAGACAGAGATTATGTTTTTTTTTTCCTTCCTCAGTTGTTCTACTCACATTGCTCGGCGTCGTAGTATTGATTGCCGCTGGGTGCATGGTATGGAGATACCGCTCAAGTGAGTCTTCCTCTGTCTCATAACCTTTAATCCCCCGAGACAAAAGAAAATGAAATTGTTTAGTTGTTACATCTTCAAATGTCGATAAATGTTTAAATAACAGAAACAATAACAACAACCCCACTAATTCTACTATACTATACTGCTACTTCTACTACTACTACTACTACTTCTACTACTACAACTACTACTACTACTACTACTACTACTACTACTACTACTACTACTACTACTACTACTACTACTGCTACTGCTATTATACTACTATACTATACTATACTACTACTACTACTACTACTACTACTACTACTACTACTACTACTACTACTACTACTACTACTACTACTACTACTACTACTACTACTACTAATACTACTACTACTACTACTACTACTTCTACTTCTTCTACTACTACTACTACTACTACTACTACTACTACTACTACTACTACTACTACTTCTACTACTACTACTAGTAGTAATAATAAAGAATAATAGTAATAAGATTATTATCATTTAGAAGTCATATACAGTTATAAATACGCTCACTACCCCTTGTAATTTGTCACATGCGTGGGAGAAGGCGTTTTCAATCGTTAAACATATCATTCGTTATGTACCAAAATTACTTAACTTGCAATTCATGATATTACATAAATGATGGTGCATTCTTCATCTACAGCTTATTTCCAATAGGGGCTATATCCACTGTTTCAATTTCGGAGAAAATCAGGTTTCTTTGTCTAACTTTGTACACTTGCCTTTGGGAAATAATGTAGGCATATTATACAGTGAATAAAACAACATTTTACATAGTTATCAGCATATTTGTATAATAATTTGTAATACTCTCAAAATCATGTCATATACTAGGAAAGAACAGCTACAGAGGAGTTCCAAAGGAGGACAAACAGGATCAAGAGAAAGGTCAGTCTGTTGATCGTTTTTTTATAACGAGATGCTTACATTATTTTAGGCCTATGCAATACAAAAGGCGATTAATATTGATACAATTAATGTCGTTACCATTCCATGTTGATACCGTACCTAAGTTTCTGAAACCATATGAAACAACTATATAACATATAAAAGTTAAATTGAATAAGAAAATATATTGTTTTATTATAGAGCTGCCAATAATGTGCGTGTGTGTGTGTGTGTGTGCGTGTGTGTGTGTGTGTGTGCGTGTGTGTGCGTGTGTGTGCGTGTGTGTGTGTGTGTGTGTGTATGTTTGTGCGTATGTGCATGTGAGTATCTGTTGCGCAAACATCTTTACACGTGCTCCATACTATTTTATACTTTTTAGCAACCGAATCAAGCGGAGAACTGAAGGCATCGTCATTAGAAGTCGTAGAGGAAGGTATATGGACTTGTTAATGAAAATATCGTTAGAGCTATAGTTATATGTATAATAGAACTGCCATTGATAACAATGAGAATTAGTAATAATATGAATCGTTATGAAATAATCGAAATTATGATTATAATAACGATAATAATAATAATAATTAAATCAATTATTATAATAATAATAATAATTAAACAATACATAATTACAATTCCAAAAGCTGTTACAATGGCTATATTGTAAATACAGTAGAATCTCTTTTATTTTCAATTTCTCCCTGCACATAGAGACATAATTATGTGATATGCGTGTTATAAATTATTATCATTATTAAGGGTTTCATGTAACAATGTCAGTGACCGACCACATGGCTGAGGAAATATTGTCAGAGGGAGAAATTGTACCAAAATGTCAGACGAAATTATATATCGATTTATACAGCGCTTTATATGATTGATTCTTATTTCTTGCCCAATATATTTTACACAAGTATTCCAAACACTGTTAGAGCTGATGTTGCCTCCGTTCATTTCAGATACTATCGAGCTGCAGGAGGTAATACCGGAACGTTCCCCCGCCCCGATGGGTAAGAACGCCTAGCAAAATGATCTTTCTTTCGTAAACAGGGTGGCCCCCCAAAAACGGAACGGGATATCAATGGCGCACGAATTGATCTTTGCTTGATGCTATATGACGGGCCTGAAGTGCGATTTATCAGGCATCGACTTGGTAAAAATTGACAAAAATGGGAACCTGACATGGTCTCACTTAAAACATCTTAAGTAAAAAATTCCTCGATCAAAATGACTGTCCTTGGTATCATCTTTCTTTGTAAAAGATGCCCTATCCCGTGAACCTAGTCATCATGTGACTTTATTATGGCAAGTACCCGTCCCGTTTTGTTTGGGCCACCCTGTATTGCTCATGTGATTCTATATTTTAACAACACAAATCGATGTACAGAGTGATCTATTGAAAAACTGGTTTGGATTTTTTTCGGATATCTCACTATTATGAATATATTTTCCAAGTGTAGTCTTATTCCATTGTCAAAGTTATACCAAAACTTCTTTAAGACGCATTCAATCCAAGAGAACAGCAGCGTTGGTATGATAGGTTTCGAACCTATTAGGCTCACCTGTTTTTATGAAAACCAGAAATAGAATTGTTTCCCTTTATTCACTTTGCAGCTCCAGGCTCTGCCGTTACTTTCCCAGAGGAAGACTTGAAGGAGTTTGCTAACCATCTAACGGGAAGGCATTGCCGGAGATTGAAGGAGGAACTAGGAGAAAAACTGGGAGCGTCTGGAGCGAAGTCAATCGATAATGTAATCAGAGAAAACTCGGTCGTTCTGTTCGACACCGATCAGCTACTGAAGGATTGGCATGGACGCCAAATAGGGAACCATAGCGACAGGAGGAAGAAGATTGAGCAGACTGCACAGAAGATCGGGAGGGAAGATCTCAAAGGTACGGATAAAGAAAATAAAGAAAAGTATAATTAGTTTGACAATTAGCACGTATCGAGTTTCTAATTAGATAGTACCCCGGCCGTTCTGTTTGACATCGATCAGCTCGATCCTGAGAGACATGGTAAGGGGGCTAGACGGGGAACAACGGTGATAGGAGAGGGAAACTTCAACACACTGCACAGATGATCGGCAGGGGCGACCTGAAAGGTACGGATGGATACAAATATCCCACAATGAAGATAATGACAATTTTTTTCTTTCTGAAAATTAGCACGTATCGAGGTTCTTATTAGAGATAGCTCGGTCGTTCTGTTCGACACTGATCAGCTACTGAGAGATTGGTATGAAAGGCAAATAGGGAACAATGGCTACAGGAGAAATAAGCTTCAACAGACTGCACAGAAGATCGGGAGGGAAGACCTAAAAGGTACGGATAAAAATATCCCACAAGGAACATTATGAAAAGTGAAACTATTGTGATAACTAACACGTTCATTTTTACACTGAATCCCTGAGAAGCAATGCCTGCTAGATCATTGGTGTCAAGTCCAGGTCCAACGACTGAGAAACACAATTCCTACATCACTAACTGATAAAAACGACAATCTGAATCAACGTCCGTACATTTTTCATTTCTGTTTTAGATCATAAATGTCTAGATAACGCCGAACTTTACCAGTTAGTCGCACTCCTAGACAGCGATTCCCTGAGGAGCAATGTATGTGAGGTCCACGGCGTGAAGTTCTGCTACAAGGACCAAGACACACAACTCCTATTTAAGCAAATGTCTAAAGCAATTTCCGTATATTTATCATCTCAGATCCTAAATGTATCGATGATGATGAGCTTCACCAGCTTGTCACACTCCTGGACAGCGATTCCCTGAAGAGCAATGTCTGTGAGATCCTCGGCGTCAAGTACAGCTACGAAGACGAAGATGAAGAGTTCTTCCAGAAGCTATGTGAATGGCGGAGGGGCGCCGTAGATGGCGCCTCACCGCTCTCCGTTGCAGAGCGATACCGCAGACTAATGACGGCCTTCAAGAATATCAATGTCAGCAGTAAGTCATGATCAGAATTGATACTTAATTTGGGAAAGGGATCATTACTTCTTTGCGATATTCCCAAAACGACATTGATCAGTTTACACGAAAGCATGCCTAGTATTGATTAGTACGACGCCACATGCACACAGCTTTAGGGAACATACATGATATGCCACATGATCAAAATAATAAAAAAAAACAAGGTAAAGGTAGCGTAAACAGTTCTGTGATAACAAGATCTTATCTTCTTCTTCAATATATACAATTATACAAGATATTTAATTAAGAAGCTTATATCGGTACAAGTCATGGTTGTCTAATAATGATTGTCTTGTTTCTATCAATTTCAGAGAGTTCTTCGTTTCCGTTTAAGCGTCACATCGACGAGTCCAGAGAGTTGTACGAGATCAGTTGTCAGCTGCTGCTGCATGACGTCCGTCCACTGACCCGCGCCCTCGGGATCACAGACACCGATCTGGACAGGTACAACCAGCCCTACCAGGAGAGCAACGGGAATGCAGGCACCATGTGTCTGATGAAGGGACTCTATGAGAGGGAGGGAAAGAACTGGGAGAAGATGTGCAAAGTGTTGAAGAACATGGGTTATTATCAGGCAGCGCAGATGGGACTATCTGGAAACTATAGGGTGGAGTAGGTTACAGAACAGGGGGTGTTTCACAAAGATCCTAAGTTGAACTTAACTCTAAGTTGGACTTACAAAGTATGGTAAGCCATTTGTAGCCTTGGAATAAAATACATTAAAAATCCAAATCCAAGTATTTTAGACTTTTCATAATTTGTTCATCAATAAACATGAAATCTTCTTGATAATATGATTTGAATCAACATTTTATTCCTTTTAAAAAAACTTTTAAAATTGTTTTCAAAGAAAACTAACGGCTTTCCATATTTGTTAAGTCCAACTTAGAGTTAAGTTCAACTTAGGATCTTTGTGAAACACCCCCCTGGTGATGCCAGACGGCACATATGAGCAACGGGGATGTAGACGCCATGTGTCTGATGAAGGGACCCTATAATAGACTGGGAGTAAGGGGGTAAGAACTGGGGTCGAGAAGATGTACAAAGTGTTGAGGAACATGGGTTATTATCAGGCAGCGCAGATGGGACTCTCTGGAAACTATACAGTTAAGGGTAGAGTAGGTTTGAGTGTTTTAAGCGTTTTTATTGAAATATCGCTCAGTAAAAACAAAACAAACTACATTTCTACAGCTTATTGAGTCACCCCATGCAATTATATTAGTACGTTGTATATAAATTATACTCTTATGTTGTATAAACATTCTTTGTCGTTACAAAACATGTAAACAAAATGCAATTTCTGTTTGTAATGTTTCAAAATTCAAATAAGCACTTTGCGATCTGTTTATATTTTGTATATATATTTCGGTTACATTTGTTTTAATGAGGTTGCGAAATAAACGAAATGAAATGAACAAAAGTTATTGTCCTACTTTATAGGACAATGTAAGACAGTAAAAACCTTAGTGGCCACACGTCTATTGGGACAAACCTGTCTTTTATGGTCAAAGTGATCCCCTGCAGATAGAAACAATGCAGTTATGGAACATGTGTTTATCAAGGTCCAGGCGCGGATCTACGGGGGGGGGGGGGGGGGGGGGGGTTAGGGGGTTTTAAACCACCCCCCCCCCCCCCTTGGGCTGCCAAGTGAAAATGTGATGTGCATAGAAAAACGCCATCATGGGTTTAAAACCCCCCCCCCCCTTAGGCTGCCAAGTGAAAATGTGATGTGCATAGAAAAACGCCATCATGGGTTTAACCCCCCCCCCCCCCCCCTTGGGCTGCCAAGTGAAAATGTGATGTGCATAGAAAAACGCCATCATATGTCCAGACCCACACAGTATCCGCATCGTCATTGTGTCAAACCCCCCCCCCCCCCCCTTAGCAAATTAGCCTAAAAAAAAATCGCCTCGCCGCTACGCGGCTCGTGGACGATGCTCCGCATCGTCATTGGGTCAACCCCCCCCCTTAGCAAAAAGCTAGATCCGCCCCTGAGGGTCACAATCATGTCTACTCTGCATGACCACCTTTCTTGTTTCCCTAAGGTGGTCACTATACACAGGTCTGACTGTATACGTTATAACTAATGTTGTTGAAGCATATGTGGACAGTTTTAATAGGCATAATTTGAGGGAGGTAACAGCTGAACCATGTGTAAAAATGTAATAAAATTTGGTGAAAAATATACAAATAGATTTCATGTGTTATTAAAACATTATACATGTATACTCCTTGTGTGAATAGTGCATTGCACATCAATTTTGTGTATTATATTATTTTTCAAGGGCAATAAGAACAAGTTTTTGTATGTGTATTAAAATCCCAATGTATAACATGCCACCACCAGTTTGTCTGTAGACGTTTCCCTTCATAAACATGATAACAAGCTTTGCGCCCGTTTGTGTAATAGTGTAGTCTATGCCATGTATTTCATAGTATGATTAGCAAGATGATTATGTAGACGATATAGTAATGTCAGTGGATTTTGAGCAGACAATAACAATCATGTCTGAATATTGCTTTCCTGGAAACCATCCAAGGCATTGATTTAATATGAAACAATTTGAAGTGAACATTGCTCGATGAGTAAGACACGAGATCACGCCCCTTTATCAAAACTGTTGGATGTATTTGAAGAGCTGAATTCCAAAAGGCGATACAATCCACTTCTTCAACTTTGGAGAAAAACAGGTTTCTTTGTCCAACATTGTTCACATGTCTATGGAAAAATTGATCGTTCCAGTTGTTTCATTTCTTTTAATTGTACAGTTGTCCAAAAATGTGGATTCCTAGATAGCTCCCCAGATAGCGACGTAGCTTAGTAATGTACTGATATCGTTAACTCAATTTGTGTGTAAGTGGATTTAGCGCCTTTTGGAACTAAGCGCCTCATGTATCAATGATCAATTGATGTATCAATATTATTCGTCTCAAGATTAAAACAACCTTTTTTTTTGTATGCAAGCCATGTGTCATTCTAAGATTCTTATTATGGTGAATTATGAAGTTGCACTTTGGTTAAATAATCATGTTTAGCGACATTGTCAATATTTGACAATGTCGCTAAGCAGATTGACAATTAGGTCAAATGTGCAATATAAAGACTATTGAATATCATCAGACTGATCGAGTGCGTGATTTTCTTGAATAATGATAACATTAATTGCCCCATTTCCAATTGCCAGTGGCGATGCCATGCAATGGGAGGGGGGGGGGGGGGGTGGGGTGGGGTAGCAGAGGTTCCCCGCCCCAGTTGGAGGATTTGCCGTTTGCCACCCATCCCTTAATTCCCCTTTGCCCTAAACAAGACGTCTGTTTCCAATCGCCTGGTCGCTCCCTCCCAATTGCGCAACCAACATTGACCAATCCCGTGGTATCTGTAAATTCTCTACACCCCCTGATAAACTGAATCATTAATTGGTCTCGGTCGCTTCGCTTTTTTGTGGAAGCACTGCCTTGCCCCCATGCTTGCCCCCACCCCATCCCACAAACAAGTATAATTTGAAATCCTGGCGCCGCCACTGTCATGACTATTCTCTGTAATTGTAACACCACAATGTCATGACTACATCGTTTACCTGCAACCCACACCCCCTTCCCCCCTGGAGTTTCGTAAACGGCCATATTCGGGCAATATAAAAGCCTCTGAAATTCGGGCAAAACCATGCCCTATTCGGGCAAAAACATGCAATATGTTACATTCGGGCAAAGTCATCTTATTTCCGGGCAAAAACATATCATTTTCGGGCATCAAAGAGGGGGGGGGGGGGGGGGGGGGGTGGGGGGCTTGTCAGGGGAATAATTATTCGGGCAACATTCCTCAGCCCCCCTGAGACAAATATTCCCCTACGCCCATGCCACGGGTACAACTTTATACCAGGAGTATATTATCTAGGACTAGATACCCACCAGGGGCGAGCCGGTATATAAAACGTCCTCAGCTGACCTCTGTTGAAGGCTGCGGTCGGTCACCGGGCGGTCACCTAAGGACAAGTATTAAAGTACCTCTGCCGAGGGCTGCATGCCACTATGTCGGTCATCTAAGGACATAGTATCTCTGCCGAGGGTTGCATGCCACTATCGGTCAACTAAGGATTTTCTAGAACAGCTAGGAAGGGGGGGGGGGGGGGGGGGTGGGGGGGGGGGGTCGAATATGACGTTGGTCGATTACAAATCGAGGACATACCTGCAGAGTAGAGATCATATCCCTGCCTGTTTGAAAAAAAAAACACTTTTCAAATTGTAGACGCAAATAATACAAACAAAATAATGAATTTTAAATGTGTATGAAACGGGAGAATGCATGCATGTTGAAGTCTTGATCAATGAGAGCGGTCATGGCCATGCACAAACGACAGTCTCGAGAGTGACATTGTGGATGTCTGGATGACATAATTTCTCATAAGTACACGTAAATTACGGGCCAAATCGACCTCAATGGCCATACGATGGCACAACATTTGCTTTTTAAAATCACGAGTTGCTGGTTCTGAGAGGTTTTAATTGTCCTCTATGCGTTTCAAGTATACATAATAACCATAGGGAAACTCAACCTTATACCGCAGAGGAGGCAGCTACGACCGGAGAAGGAGAATTCAGACCGAATCAACGGTTACTCTCATTGACCCGGGAAAGAGAGATGATTACAATAATTACATGAAAGTATGATTATGGAGAGGGGGCCATGGTGACATTGACCTACCGATATCACCAGAACAACTGCACGCCAAAGGCATACATTTAACTCAGCCACCCCCCACCCCAAACTTTTTTTGTTAAATAATCAAATTTTGTCAATATTTGACGATGTCGCTGAACAGATTAGCAAGGGCAAATGTGCAATATGAAAGGCTTTAAAGATCTCCTGAACTGCGTCTGATTTTCTTGAATAATGAAAACTTCTTGGTTTTGAGGAGGGGGTCACGACGCGTTGTTGATCACTGTTCTATACAGTGACAGTATACAGTCAAACAGCATGTCTAAGTGGTCAACTAACCTGCCTATAGTGGCCACCAAAAGAATTCTACTGCCCTCAGTGCTAGTGGACACCTCCATAGATATAGCAACCATATATGTCTATAACCAGGTTGCATATCCCCTATTCAATAGGCAGTTATTATTTTCCGTTCCAAGGCCGCCTCCATATAGCTAATTAGTGGTCACATAGCTTATATTTATTGACCTACATGCGGTTGATATTTCTATGTTTCACGCATATGAAATAACCTGATCCGGCAGACTGTAATAATGGATTATTCACTTTAACGGAATGTCAAGGTCTAAATAGTAGGCCTACCTATAGACAATCCGGGACATCCGTAGTGCAATTTCACAGATCTATAGGCCTACACCAATAACTGCTCTACTAAAAGACAAGTAGGCCTACGCTGCTATATGTTTACCCAATATACACCCGACCATGATCTCCATTATGCTTGTCCCCTGATAATGGCTAGTCGACACAATTTCCCTGTTCAAAGCCCTATCGGGCAATATAGTTCAGGTTTGCCATAGAAAAAGGAAAACGGCAGCGGCAGAGTCAGGCAAATACATTTTTTTTTTTGCAGGACATTTTAGTGATTAGTGAGACAGCCTGGGAAAGCTCGAAAAAGATCGATACCAATATATATATGTGTCATCATTATGCACACCTATGACTTCATCTGGGCACGATACCATGGATATGATATCATATGAATAATAAGGTGCCCCGATTATAAACATAATCATCATCAAATGTCCACTTCTCTATGTGACATCGGTCGGATGCAGCAGATTTATGCAGCAGCTGGATGGAGTAGACAGTCTTGATTGGGTCACGCATGCGCGTCTGTAGACGTCTGAGCAGGCCATACCGGGTAAGCATGACCACTCTGAGCTGAAAGGAGTTGAGAAGAGAAAGAAGAGGAGAGAGAAATCCCCAATCCCCAGTACAGTGTGCAGTACGACAGTACGAGTCATACTACATGCCTACATACTCTGCATGCATTGCAAGACAGTACACCCCGCACACGGACTCTATTCGCATTGCGGGATACAATTCGCCCATTCGCCCTGGTGCACCGCGGTGCCGTACGGCGAGTCAATCAACTTTCCGTACCCTAGCTGGCCCGTCATTATTCAGGGCTGAATATAACGTGTGCATATTCCCACGCGGACATGCAGAAACCATACGCAGAAACTATACTGCGGAACAAAGGCGTGCGCGGCGCGGCACGTATTATTGGCTGCATGCTTAATGCACGCGAGCGTGCCGTGCGTTCGCGTTTCTGAGGCCAGTGCTTTCTTACAAGCAGACCGAAGAAGAAGGCTTCTATTTGTACTAAAATTTCAACATCATCGGGCGAGCAGAAAATTTCCGGAATTATATCGTCTGACACCCTACACCCTTTCCCCGATGCAGGTATCTGTGTGATTTCGTAATTTTGTTGAATCGCTGATAAATAATTGTGTGAAGTTTTGGTTGTTAGACATGTGATTTATGATTCTAGTCAAGCGTGTACATGCACTACGGTCATACGATTGGCATTGCGTTGCGTTGTATGTGAATATTGAGGCATGCAGAATGTCGGTGTATCGTGTGTGTGTGTGTGTGTGTGTGTGTGTGTGTGTGTACGATATGGCTCGTGAATGGACTGATTTTACTGCGAGATTGTGTGGTCGTCTGGCAAGGAAGTATGGTGTGACTGATGGCTGCGCATGAACATTGCGAGCGTGCATATCATTACTGCACACTAACTGGTAACCCTGCTCCATTATTGGCCTTGTGCCATTGTGGCATTGTGGAGTGGTTGTAACATTTTGTTGTGTATTTGCTTGGCCTTTCTTTGGCATGTTGCCTGTTGGGTGAGCTGCAATCGAACATCACTCATCAGGTACATGTATGTCTGATGTTGGACAATTTCAGGAATAACATCCAGATAACTAGATCGACAAATAGATTTGTCGATCTACCAGATAACCAGAACCTGAGAACAGAAGACCAAATATCTGATGAGGATCTCTTTGATCTTGGAAATAAGGTCAAATGACAAAAGAGCCAGAATGGGCTTGGGGGGGGGGGGGGGGGGGATGGGTTCTCCATGCACCGAATCAGTCGATTTTCGTCAACTTTGATTAGATTTGTTTAAATTTAATTTTTTTGTACAATAATTTATTACTATATTAGGCCTATATCCGTCTTTTGATTGATGGATTGAATTTGTTTCTTCAACTTCAAGGAAAATGAATTACATCCTAGAAAGTCTAAATATCTTTCTTGTTCGATGAGAAATTATATGGAAGGAAATATGACCCTTTACACAATTAAAAAGTTTCTTGACTTCTGCCAGAGGCCCCCACCTCGAATTTGACACTCAGTTTTTCATTATCTCACAAACAATTATTTAGTGTAGCGCCCTCACATTTTTTGGTCCAAAATATCACATTTTAGGGTGAAAATCCAATGAAAAATCAAATTTATGTTTCTTATGCCACATACAGTCCCAAATTTCCTGACCCGCAAATAAAAAGTACTTATTACCCTGGTCCCTTGTCTTTTCAAAGTTTTTTCTCGAAAAAGATTTAATACAAAACAAAATCAATCTGACAAATAAATAATAAGGAAAAAGAGCAAAGAGTTGATGTTTTGCACTATTTGCAATCAGGACCTCTAGGCAGGGAGGCTGCAGGGTCATCAGACCAGGGGGTGTGGCACAAAGAGTTGCAATAGATAGTTAAGTTGCAAGTAAAATCAAGTAAAACAGATTTGCACATATAATTTCAACATTACATTTAATAGGGTAGGAAATATATGAGGCTGAGGGCTATTTGCCCCCTAATTTTCAAAATAGCCCCCTGAAATCAGTAGGTAGCCCCTAAAATTACCATATATAGGATATTACTGTGAAAAATGTCTGGATATCCATCAGATTGGAAAAGAAGTACACTAAAATTAAAAATTAATTCCTGCACAACTTTACAATCAATTGCAACTCTTTTAAGTGGTGTGTGCCTGGCTGTATGTCAGTGAAAAACATACACTGGGGCTCAGCGCTCGGGGCGAATTCACCCCCGAAATGCTATAAAGAGCCCATGAAAATCTTGAAAAAGCCCTCATGAATTTGCAGAATTCAATGCAACATTTGTTTTTAAAGTGTTTTAAGCATTATTTCCTAATTTCCATGCAGGCAAGCTTGAAAGGTAGCCCCCGAAAAATAATGTTTAATTCTGTCCCTGAAAAGTAGCCCCCGAAAGTTGGAAAAGTAGCCCCCGAAAACTTCCATTAAATTAGATATATGGAGCCCCCGAAATAAAAATATTAATTTTTTCCCTGCTGCCCCCCACAATCATTCCTAACTTGCCTCCCCCCCCCCCTTCCCCTCACCTCCCCTTTCAGGGTTAATTTTGAGTGACTGGGTCCAGCCTCATCCATACTTTTTGCATGTACTCGACTAGTCAGCAATAATTAAATACACGGTGGCTCGGGGCGAACTCCCCCCTGAAATGCCAAAAAAAGCCCCCGAAAATTTGCATCTAGAGTTCAATGCAAATCAAATTTTAGAGTGTTATTTTTATGAAGGCAAACTTGAAAAGTAGCCCCCGAGAAATAAATGTTAATTTTTTCCCTGAGCACTGGTCTGGTAATCCAGTGGTCATGGTCTCTGACAAACAACAAATTATGTCTTCTCAAAGGAGTCACAAGGCTGAACCATTGTGTACATGGTATTAACCCTGAAAGGGGAGGTGAGGGGAGGGGGGGGGGGGGGGGGGGAGGCAAGTTAGGAATGATTGTGGGCAGCAGGGTAAGAAATATACGCGGGCTGAGGGCGATTTTGCCCCCCTTGTTTTCAAAATAGCCCCCTAAATTCAGTAGGTAGCCCCTAAAAATTACCATCGGGTATTATGTTAAAGGGATCTAGTAACTTTGTTGAGATGTGCAAAAACTGATGAATGGTTGATGCAATGTATACTGTTGTTATCTCATATGTCCTCAGGGTATTGTGTGAAAATTTCAGGTCAAATGGACAATGTATGGCCAAGTAATGAGCGAAAATGCAAAGTGATATTGGGTGATATTCACCAACTCACTGCATTCACTTTGTACAGGGATGAAAATCTCGCCCGGAGATTTTCTTATCTAAATACTTCAATCATACATATCTTTGTAATGAAAGGGAAATTTGAAAAACCGAAAGCTGTCCCATGATTTTATTGTTAATACGAATACAACAAGGTATAAAGGAACCGCTAGAATTACAATTTTATTTTGAGGATTTGGACAATGTTACTAAGTCCCTTTAAATGTTTTGTGACATCCATCAGATTGAAAAAGTAGCCCCCTAAAATAAAAAAATAATTCCTGCATTGGTGTGCAGGTCCAAGCTAATGTCCCCCTCAAGAGTGAAATTTCATCTTCATTTTAGCACAGCAAATTTGGTATCATGAAGCTGAAGGTCTGAAGTTAATTTTTTTAATATAGTAATTTTATAATCTTTTTAATGAGTTACTAATTTGCATATTTTTGCATATTTGCGTGACGTACATGTAGGGGACATTGAAAGACAATTTATTTCACCAATCTAGCTATAATTTCTTATAATTGGACTAGCAATAGTTGACCAAATTTTGCTAATTATATATATAGCCATGTCCAAACTGCTACATGTATGTCCCGTATGTCACAAAAATGAACATATATATGTAAATATTTCAGTTTGAAATAATTGATTGTTTTCTTTCATACTCTGTGAAGTTCTAATTTATCATACTCTTGACTGGCTAGCTAAGTTTATGAAAAAAAAAAAAAATTTGTTTTAATTTTATAATCTAATTAAGACAGGACAAGAGCGTAACATACAGGATATTTTCAGTGTTAAAGCAATGGAAAGCCATTTTTGTTGAAGAATTTTTAAATTTCTAGTATGTCATCAGATATTAGAGATATACAATAAGAACACATTTATTGCAAAATAGAATTAAAGATTTAAAAATAAAAATAGAAAAATGATAAATAAAACTTACTTAGTTTTAGTGAGGGAAAAATGTCCCGTATGTCACGCGCATACCTATTATCTTTCATTAATTATCATGGGGAAAAAAGTCATGAATCATGTTAATATCGGCCAGGGCTCTAGATTCAGAGAATTTTCATGATCTACACAATTTTCTGAAAATATTTCTCCGGTCCCGTACGTCACGCCGAATATTAATTAGCAGAATTACACTTTAATGAGCGATTTTAATTTTTATGCCTCCGCCAACGAGTTGTCGGGTTGTCCGTCCGTCCTGTTTCCGTTCTCGCGATATCTCAAGAACCGGTTGACAGATCAATTTCAAACTTAGTATGAGTGTACATATTGGGGTGACAATGATCTGAGTAGATTTGGGGGGTCATGAGGTCAAGGTCACAGGGTGCAATATATATGCCAAAATAGCTTGTAATGGCAAAATCTCAAGAACCGAATGTCATATTTCAATCAAAATTGGTATGTGAATGTATCTTAGGGAGCCAATGAAGCCGTACAATTTTGGGGTCAAAGGTCAAGGTCACAGGACTCAATAAATACATGCCAAAATAGCTTGTTATGGCAATATCTTAAGAACTGAATGTCAGATTTCAATCAAACTTGGTACCTGAATATATCTTAGGGGACTGATGTAGCCATACAATTTTGGGGTCATGAGGTCAAAGTTCAAGGTCACAGAATTCATAGACGCGAAATAGCTTTTAATTGTAAAAACTCAAGAAATGAATGTCAGATTTCAATCACACTTGGTACCTGAATGTATCTTATGGAGCTAATGTACTGTAGCACTACAAACTTGGGGTCATGAGGTCAAAGGTCAAGGTCACAGGACTCATCATCTAGATGTATATAATGCCAAAATAGCTCATAATTGTGATATCTCAAGATCCGGTTGATGAATTACCATCAAAATTGAGTTTACAGTATTAATTCAGTGCATGTTAATTTTGGCTTGATATAAAAATTGCGTGATAGCGGAGGCATAATTTTCGACTGCGTGCAGTCGAAGATCCATCTTGTTTTTTTTGCATTTTAGGAAGGGACTAAAAGCTTTCCAAAGCACCAAAAAGATTTCAAATCATAGCTCCTACCTCTTAATTATATTCAATTAAAAGCTGTGAATTTCCCGTACGTCACAAGTCAAATAGCTTGGACCTGCCCTTGTGTTAATCTTCTCACACTACATTATTGTCTTACATACATTTATGAGACAATAATCTTTTAAATTTTGCATTTTGGCTTGCAAAAGGTGGACATCATCTTTGAATTGTTGGCGAAAGATAATGGGAGTGTGCCAAGTGAAGCTCAATCTGGCCCTGTGAACTTGTCAACCTAACGTGGCGCACTCCAATTGTCTTTCAAGACACAAGGGACCAACAATTTAAAGATAATGCAAGCGTTAGACACAACAAATACTATATCAAGCCTCCACACTAACTTTTTTCTCCACTGGCCCATTCGGGCAAGTAAAATCATAGATATGCTCTAAAATTTTACTTGCCCAAACAGACAATTTACTTGCCCGATTACTTCTAGGATATATATCAATGTAAGTAACTGCCGAGAAATTAAAGTTGCCCTATTGGGCAAGCAAACTAGACCATTTATGTAATTTTACTTTCCCGACATCAATTTTTACTTGCCCCGGGCAAGTGCAAGTGTTGGGCCTTGACTATATCCACTTATTGATATTCTTTCTTCTGTGCCCTGTTCCTGCAGGTGACTGCTAGTGGGTCAGTGATCTGACAAGCGAGAAGCAAGAGATACAGGATGGAAGCAAATACCAATCAAGGTGGAGGTGAAAGAGGTAAATGCCTAGATGACAACCAATTCTAACTGTAAATTTATGCATGTGAAAAGGTACCCAGTGTTAATGTACATAATTTGTTAGTGACTGTAGTCAGATGTCTTATAGATTATGTTTACATAACAATACCTTACTAGGTAAGCTATGTAACGTGTGTTATTTACAAAATATGTTTTCACAATTTATCAAAGTTTGACATGGCATTTTCTGCCAGCTTATTCTGCAAAATGGTGAAAATGTATGAATGATTGTTTTCCCTTAGTACATGCTTAGTACACGTATTCCTGGAAATCTGGAATCTTTGCTCTCCCTTAAATCATGATGTGCCTGGCATCATACATATGCACCTTTTGAGTTCTAATAGGAACCAACATGACCCCTTCCCCACCAAACATTGGAACTTCTTTTCCATTCAGGGAGCGTACGTGTCTAGCACCCGAGAGGGACCTGTAAGACCCTGAACTGTAACCTGCTGCATCCTCCAGTCCCTGAGGACTGTTCCCAGAGAGCTCAACAGACTCTCCCAGATAGACTAGACGATCAAACCCTCACTGATGTGTTTATTTAATTTCTTTTTGGTTCTGTAAATCCATGTGAAATAGTACCTACTGATCTCTTGTTTTCCATTCAGGGAGCGTATGCCTAGCGCTAGACAGAGACCCTCCTGTAACCTGCTGCATCCAGGACACCCCAGTCCAGGCCCCCCCCCCCCCCCCCCCCCAACTCGAAATGGAAGTTGGCCAAATTTTCAATGAAGAGAAGGTGTCATGTCTATGTTAAAGGGACTTAGTAACATTGTCCAAATCCTCAAAATAAAATTGTAATTCTAGCGGTTCCTTTATACCTTGTTGTATTCGTATTAACAATAAAATCATGGGACAGCTTTCGGTTTTTCAAATTTCCCTTTCATTACAAAGATATGTATGATTGAAGTATTTAGATAAGAAAATCTCCGGGCGAGATTTTCATCCCTGTACAAAGTGAATGCAGTGAGTTGGTGAATATCACCCAATATCACTTTGCATTTTCGCTCATTACTTGGCCATACATTGTCCATTTGACCTGAAATTTTCACACAATACCCTGAGGACATATGAGATAACAACAGTATACATTGCATCAACCATTCATCAGTTTTTGCACATCTCAACAAAGTTACTAGATCCCTTTAATTAGACTGGCTGCCATGGTAATATTAGTGTAAATTCATTAATAATAATGCGCGGGCGCGAACTTCACAATTATCACGCACAAATTTATGGGTATGCCCCTGTTATGACGTCACAATGAAAAACAATATTTTGCTCCTAGTAGGGAAATCCCCTGTTTCTTGACTGTGCGCAATTAACTAAATGAAATCGCGTAACTGTTAGTACTGCGCGTAACTAAAATAATAGAGATGAATTAAAATACTTAGCATCTTTAGTATTATGAAGCGCAATTTTGCTGAGAAATGCGTGTTTAAATGCCATGGCAACTGCAACACAAATGAGTGCGCAATGCGTAATGTGTTATTTTATCCAATGAATCCACGTCTGGTAATTTATTCAAATGAACAAACTCTGACGTACTACCTCATTTGCATGGACTCGACAACTTATTTTCAAAAACTTGCTGCTGAAGGCGTGGCCTATCTCTGTAGTTAAAACGCTATACGCTTATTCCGTTGGGATTCTAGTATTTCTATTGTATTTCTGTGCCCCAGTCCCTGAAGACTGCCCTCAAGAGAGCTCACCAGACTCTGCCAGATGGAATGAACATCAGGCCTTCACAGATCCCTGATGCTGGCCATGTGTTGTTTTCATGTTTCTTCTTGGTTCTGTAGATGCATGTTTAATAGTACCTAATGTTCTATTGTTTCATTTAGGGAGCGTGTGCCTAGCACCAGACAGAGACCTGAAGGACCCTCCTGTAACCTGCTGCATCCAGGACGCCACAGTCCCTGAGGACTGCCCTCAGAGAGCTCACCAGACTCTCCCAGATGGACTGACAATCAGGCCCTCACAGATGCCTAATTTTGCTGTTTCTTCTTGGTTCTGTAGATGCATGTTTAAAAGTACCTAATGTTCTCTTGTTTTCCATTCAGTGAGTGTGTGCCTTGCACCAGACAGAGCCTTGAAGGATCCTTCTGTAACCTGCTGCATCCAGGACGCCACAGTCCCTGAGGACTGCCCTCAGAGAGCTAACCAGACTCTGCCAGATGGACTGAACATCAGGCCCTCACAGATCCCGGATGCTGGGCTTGGGGTCTTTGCACAGAGGGACTTCCAAGAAGGCAGCAGGTTTGGGCCGTACGTTGGAGTGGAGGTTGATATCCAGACAGGCTCAAAGAGTGAATACGCCTGGGAGGTTAGTAGACTTGAGCAATAGGCATTCTCTACCAAGACAATAATTATGTGCTTTCAGCATGACTAAACGAATGGATGCTCTATATATGCAAATGAAAGGTCATCCATTCTTTTGGTCATGCTGTGGGCACGTCTTGGTAGAGAATGCCGTAGCTCCTGCGTTGTCCTCTTTTATATCCAAATCACTTATGTAACCTTAACTTGGTGTAGGATATTCAAAAATAGGTTTAAAGGGCATCAAGCGTGGGGATGCTACACAGCGGGTCGCCATTTTGAACTGGGCCAGTTTGCGCGCACCGCATGACACTGAGCTAACGTGCATCACGCACCGTGCGCAACGTGTACTTAAGATGGCGCCGCGCATCTGATTTGACGAATCTGAAGTACCTTTAAAACTTTAGAGGAACATTCAGGTTTCCAGAAATAATACATGGTAACTGTAATTCAGGTTTGTGCAAAGTATTGGATTGCAGAGGAACAATTGGATAGGGTTTGTGAACTGTCTCGACAGGAAGCTGAACAGAAACTGAACAGCTTCCTACCTACCGTGACCTGCCTGGGCGGAATTTCAGAGGGCTAAACCTATACATTGGTACATTTGTGTGCCAATTGTCATCTTTTGAGACAAAAGGAAACATGTGATCTAAGAAGCCGCTGGACGATTGTTATGCGAGGTAGTAGCTGTTTGTAATTCAGAAATAAAAAATGGTAACTGTTTGTAATTCAGGTCCGTTTAGATGATGGTGAAGGTGCCGTCCTACATTGTGTGGATGGCCAGGACGAAGCTCGAAGCAACTGGAATGCGCTTTGTGAACTGCGCTAGGCAGGAGTCTGAACAGAATCTGAAGGCATACCAGGAGGGGACCTCTATCTACTACCTGGCGTACAAACTAATCACCCTATTCAAGATTAGATTAAAAACATCTCAAAATAACGTTTAGGTTACGAGATATGTAATACATAGTAACTGTTTCTATTTCAGATCCGTGCAGAGGGTGGTGAAGGTGCCGTCCTTTATTGTGTGGATGGCCAGGACGAAGCCAGTAGCAACTGGATGCGCTTTGTGAACTGCGCTCGACAGGAAGCTGAACAGAATCTGAAGGCATACCAGGAGGGGACCTCCATCTACTACCTGGCGTCCAACTAATCATCCTATTCAAGATTAGATTAAAAACATCTCAAAATAACGTTTAGGTTACTAGATCTGTAATGCATAGTAACTGTTTCTATTTCAGATCCGTGCAGAGGGTGGTGAAGGTGCCGTCCTTCATTGTGTGGATGGCCAGGACGAAGCCAGTAGCAACTGGATGCGCTTTGTGAACTGCGCTCGACAGGAAGCTGAACAGAATCTGAAGGCATACCAGGAGGGGACCTCCATCTACTACCTGGCGTCCAACTAATCATCCTATTCAAGATTAGATTAAAAACATCTCAAAATAACGTTTAGGTTACTAGATCTGTAATGCATAGTAACTGTTTCTATTTCAGATCCGTGCAGAGGGTGGTGAAGGTGCCGTCCTTCATTGTGTGGATGGCCAGGACGAAGCCAGGGGCAACTGGATGCGCTTTGTGAACTGCGCTCGACAGGAGTCTGAGCAAAATCTGAAGGCATACCAGGACGGGAACTCCATCTACTACCTGGCCTACAAACCAATCAAACCTGACAAGGAGCTGCTGGTGTTCTACGGAAAAGAGTTCAGCAAGAAACTTGACATCAAACCAGCCACAGTCAGAGATAAGAACTGTAAGTATTTTATCAATGATTAGCTTTAATACAAAAAAACAGATGTGAAGTAACATTCATTCAAATTCTTAATCCATAACATGTTTTCTGTTTAGACCCTTGCTAGAGTATTTTTGGGGAGCAGCCCTGAATGGGTTAAAGTTGTGGGAGGAAACAAGAATACACTGGTTCCCATAGACATAGTACATCAAGAAACTTGACATCAATCCAGCCTCTGTCAGAGATGAGAGCTGGTGAAGAAGGGTCAGATTCTATGCTGAGGTCAAAGTTCACCATGTAATTCAGAAGAATGTACATTTAGATTGAATTACTTCTCTAGCATTATATTGACGTTTTGTTTTCATCATCTTTCTCTAATGACTGCAGCTACCAAGGAGGGCAGCGTGATGAAATCAAGACCTACAGCATCAAGGTCCTCACAACAAAGAGGTATGTTCTGGAGTGTGTAAATAACAGCCAAACCTGTCTTAGTGGCTACGTGTCTATAGCAGCCAACCTGTCTTTAGTGGCCACCAAACATTATCCTCTGCAGAGCAAAACAGTGTCATGGAACCTCTCTTTAGAGGTCACTGTCTACACTGTCTGCAATGGCCATTTCTTGTTTCTATTCTAAGGTGGCTACTAACTACATGCAGGTTTGACTGTAATTTCAAATTCCTTTGTGTTTTTAGGATAATTCTGTTAATCTGCCTTCCAGCTGATTATTTCGTATAAATTGGCGAAAACATTAGATGAGGAACATTTGACCCAGGGTCAAGAAATTGAAAAAGAGTTAAGTGGTTTGGACAGACTGTGAGAGTAGAGTGGATTGGACATGCCGTAAGAATAAACCAAGACTACAGCTCTCAAACCAAGTAACCAGCTGATAACTTGAAACAGAGCTCAGGGAAGGCCATAAGGAAGATAATGATAGATGGAGTGATTGAGAAATGTGTACAGAACCATGATAATGACACAGGCTGGCACCACCCACATCCTTCAAGTAAAGGAGCTTGAATTTGTCCATTCGTGATTGTCATAAAAGTACTTGAATAGTAATGACAACATAACAATTGGGCATGTAAATACAGTTGTAAATACAGTTGTACCCACCTTGATTAAGAATGTTAAATTTTAGATCTAGTGACAGTGATGACCATGCTATAATTATTCATTTTCTCTCTGTTTTTCTTTTTTTCTTCTAACAGCCATCAAGTCTACCAAACCTCATAAGGCACCAAAGGTGCCAGCAGAACCAATGGAGCTGCACAGTGGCCCAGTGCCTGATGACAACCCTTCGCCCAAGGACGGGATCAAGGACGGGATCAAGGACAATGTCAAGGACGTTGTCAAGGATGATGTCAAGGACAATGTCAAACATGTGAAGGACAATGTCAAAGATGTGAAGGACATTGTCAAAGATGTCGAGGAGGGTGCCAAGAAAGGAGTCAAGGACACTACCATTGACAATGTCGTGAAGGATGTCAATGATGATGTCAAAGATGGTGTAGAAGACGAAGCTGATGAGGCGGTCGATGTGGTCGTTGAGCGGGAGAGTGAAGTCCAAGCCGATGGAGGAGAGAAACCATCCCTCGATAGAAGTGACTCTGCTGTACCAGGTTTGTTTAATACATGTTCCAGTCTTTACCCAGTTTTGCTACTTATTATTGTTGCTCATAGATGTGTTCACATAGTTTTTCATGACCATTTAATATTTGTGAATGGGGTCTTCAACCTTGTTCATATGTTATATATATTCATAATTTTCATGTTTTTTGTTGTGTTCATTGCTTGCATGATGATCTTTGAATTTCGCTACTTACATACATTGTTGTTCAGCTTCATGGATGTGTTCAAGTAGTTGATACATGAGCATTGTACATGTATGAGTGGGGTCTCCTACCTTGTTCATATTGTATTGCAATTTTCATGTTTCGTTTTTTGTTCATTGTTCTGCACTATTGATCAATTGGTGTATGCCACGTTTGTCTTCAACACTGCATGTTTTTGGAATTATTCTTATCCTTTATAAACTATTTGTTCCTTTGTAAGACTTTTTTCCAGTTGATGTTAAACATTTCCCTGTTGTTTAATTATTTAGAAGATAAATATACGTGGAAGATGCTGACACAAATCTGCAATCATGGGGCTCGTTTCATGAAAAAGTCTTAGCTATGTACGTTTTTAGGCGTGGAGCTAGGGTGTAAATATTTTATCTCCGCGTTTCTCACAGAGCATCAATAGCCGTTGGAGATTCAAAAGCTTTAGGGTCTGAATGCGGAGATAATTGCACCCTAGCTCCGTGCCTGACAATGTACATAGACAAGACCCTTTCATGAAACAAGCCCCTGTATTACATTGCCTGGTACAGTGGAACCTCTTTATAACAAGGTCATTGGGACTACCGTATTTGTCGGTGTATTACCTGCTCCGGTGTATTGACCGCATCCCTAACTTCGGGGGGTTTTCCATGAAAAAAAAAAAAAAAATTATAGTATAATTCTTGATTTTTGGATGGTCAAAATGTGCCGAGAGTAAGAAAAAACATTCTTCTTTTCCAGAGAGTTTTGGTCTATGAAATATACTTCAATTTACTGAAGTCTCTGAAGCACATTAAGGAAATTATGAGCCCCTTCCCCGATCAATCCGTAATTTATAACATTTGTTGAGCTTAACAGAAAACAAAACACGGAACACTATGCATGGGACTGTAGTGAACAAACAAAGACAAACGGAAGACAAACAAAGACAAAACAAAAAAAGAATCAAATCAGAGATGAAAAAAATGTACCTTGATATGTTTATTCCTTACAAGTTCAGATTTGGTTCAATCTACCCTCGAAAATAATAAATTTGAAGCTCTTTTTGGAGATGAAAAATTGCGATCGTTCCTTTGCAAGTGGTGGGGAAAAAAAGCGTGCAGACGCGATTTGACTGAAATTAGCGATCATCCTATCGTGATTGATCGCTAATTTCAGCAAATCGCGTCTGCACGCTTTTTTTCCCTACCACTTGCAAAGGTACGATCGCAATTTTTCATCTCCAAAAAGAGCTTAGAATTTACTATTTTCGAGGGTAGATTGAACCAAATCTGAACTTGTAAGAAGGAATAAACATATTAAGGTACAGTTTTTTCATCTCTGATTTTATTCAAGTTTTGTTTTGTCTTTGTTTGTCTTCTGTTTGTCTTCGTTTGTTCACCACAGTCCCATGCATAGTGTTTCATGCTGTGTTGTGCTAGTGGGGATTTTCGTGCAATTTTCCCTATCTCCGTGTACAAACCGCACCCCCCTTTTTGCCGGTAATTCCATCGGGAAAACCATGCGGTTAATACACCGACAAATACGGTATACAAATTACCTTGTTACAGGGTAAACAAGCAAAATAATATAAAGAGGTGGGAGTTGCAAGATTGCTTGGGTTATAAGAGGGTTTGTTATATCAGAGCTTTCCATAATGATGTTCCACTGTATTTGACTTTCAGTGAAATAAGAATAACTGATGTGCACTGTACATTTAAACCTGTATTAGTGGCCACCTGTCTATAGCAGCCAACCTGCCTATTATAGTGGCTACCAAACGTGTCTCTATGCCAGCTGAGGAAAACAATGTTATAGAATCTGTCTATGGAGGTCACCTAACTACAGTGGCCACTTATTTTGTTTCCCTCGGGTGGTCCCTATGCAGGTTCGACTGTATGTGAAAATGTCATGCAATGTAGCCCTGCCACTAATAGAGTGATGTGGTCCACACAATGACCATGTGAGCCACTGCCACTAAAAGATAACCTCTTTGTTCTCTGGTCTCACCCTGCAGAGCCTGTGGTGTGCACGTGGTATGAAGATATCCAGGATTGGGCAGAAGGGTTCATAGGTGAGCCAACGCTGCAGCAAATCATTTAAAATGATCCATTAACTTCATAAGATTTCCCAAAAGCGATATTTGAGACTTCAATCATACACCAATATCTTTGTAGGATTCTTCAGGGCCCGTATTCATAAAAGCCCACTATCTTTAGTTCCTTGCTAAGTCTACAAGCTTAGTTTCCTGCCAAGTCTATTTTGGATGACATGGCTCAGAATTTAACACTAGATCTTCTAGTTGCTAACAGGGTTAACTTAGTGTGTACCTAAAGCGTACCCATTTCACCCAAGTCGGGGACTAGAAAAACTGTTGCTCAATAAACGGTATCATTTAAAATACACTTAGCAAGGAGCTAAGCTAGCAGGGTTTTCTGAAAGTGGTGCCTGATTGATGAGTGATAGCTTCATAGAAAAAGAACTATGTTTACTTGGTGAAAAAAAAAATGAAAATAAATTTCATCACCTTTACCAATTGATTTTGATTATAATCGAAAAGGACTCTGAGAATATTGTCATTCAATAATGAACAACCACATTATTTAGGGAGACATTTGAAAAATCAAAACCCATTTCACCCTTCTTTTACCTCAAGCCAAACAACAAGGTATAAGTGAAATGTTTTAAATGTTCCAAATGATTTTGGTTGAATTTGACTAAGTTAATGGATCACTTTAATTTAAATCATGCATAGCACATTTGATTTGAGGGAATTTTCGTTACATGTTCATGTTGTTGGACAGGTACAGTATTGGTCAAAATAAACTAACCCCCCTAACGTTTGTGTGCAGTAATCCCTATTGATTTTGTACACATAATAGGGATTACTGGAAATTACTGCAGTAAACTGGTTAGTTTATTTTGACTGATACAGGTACTTGATGACATCACAAAACTCGGGATAGGGCCCCCACCCCCTGCATTCACCTATTGTTAGCCACTTCCGTCTCAGTTGAGTACAATGCCAACTCAATCAAATCCACATTGGTACGAGGGGGAAAAAATACACGGGGGTGGCGGGCGAATTCGCCCCCATAATGCCAAAATGCCCCCAAAAACGAGCCCCCCCCCCCCCCCCCCCATTGTTTTTTTGTTTTGCCCGATTTTTCTGCATGATCGAAATTGGCATGATCAGATCATGATGGAATGCCGAATCCGATGACCACTTACAGCATTAGAGCTAAATAGTACCCCTTGAAATTCGAAAAAAAGAGCCCCCGAAATTTGTAGCCCCCGAAATTTGGAAAAGTAGCACCCGAAAACTTCCATAAAATTAGATAGGGAGCCCCCAAAATAAAAATAAAAATATGAATTTTTTCCCTGGTTGGTACTCAACCGAGACGGTAGTTGCATATAATTAATGGGTGAAGGAGCGAGGGGCCTTATCATGACGATATCACATACCAGTCCACTAGTGAACATGCACACACATTGAAAAGTCCCTATAAACAATTGTGCAGGAGAAGGAGGTTGCATGTTACACCAAAGTAATACAATTAAATTGGATAAATGATGCTAGCAGTATCATATGGGTCTAAAACAAAATGAAAATATCCTCTCCAAAGTAATATTAAATTGGATAAATGATGCTAGCAGTATCATATGGGTCTAAAACAAAATGAAAATATCCTCACCAAAGTAATATTAAATTGGATAAATGATGCTAGCAGTATCATATGGGTCTAAAATAAAATGAAAATATCCTCACTTGGGCAAATAACAACTAAGTAAATGGTTTTCAAAGACTTGTGCATGCCTCTTCATATTTTGATACCCTTATTATCGTGTATTGCAGTGTACCTTGATTTAGTCTAGGTTTTACACTTGATGTATATTTTAGTTGCATGTTTTGTGTTAAATTTCAGAAGTCTTAATTTTTATCTCTCCTAAGTTTTGCAATGATCAATTCCATTTCTACAATTTATCATTTTTTATAACAATCTGATTCAGACTTTATTTTTTACACTTGTGTGTTATATTTAAGTTGCATGTTTTGTGTTACAACTTCAGAATTCTGAGTTTCACCTCTTCAATGATTTTATTATTGATTCCATTTCTATTCCTTGAGGCTCTCATATTTTTTTTCCAGACCATTCTCTTACCATGAGGAAAAGGTGTGATTATAACCAACGTTGATAGGAACTGTTTTACTTTACATGTACATAGAATTTAATGTTTTGTTGTCAGTACTAGGCTATCTGTACCGGTAAGCTTTTCTAAAATGGTAAAATGTCTCCAACTTATAGTGTATAAGTCAAAGAATACCCAGGAGAATTTCTGAGTAGAAATTAAGCAAAGTAACATTAATTAATGTATTTTCTGATGATGATTTTTCAATTATAACTGCACATATTCTATGTGAACTTCATGTTAAATATTTTATTTTCTTACTTTTGTACAGATTTTGGCAACCATGAAGGAGAAGGTCAGAAGAAGCCTAGTAGTGCAGCCCCTGTCGAGAAACCTCAAGGTGAGAGATTGGGCAGAGCAATTTTAGCAATTCCAGCATCATGGACATTACAAATCAGAGATTACTAAAAGATCAACCTGACTATTGTTATAAATTTGACTTTAATTACAAAGCAATGCGTAGGGTAAATATAGAGTAACAGTTTCAGAACATTTGTCATATTCATTGTTCACTTGTTCTACAAGACGTGAGCTGTCACTGACATTACATTTTTTTGAGAAAACAGTTTTCTGAAAAATATAGTGTCACGGCACACATTATGTGAAATAACTGAACAATGAAATGGATAAATGTTCTGAAATTTGTGGTATATAATAACCTTGGCCATTGCTTTGTAATCTAAGTGAAAGTACGATATAGACAGGCTCATCTTTAAGAAGTGGTATTGGAAAGTCATGACAAGTTCTAGGAATTGTAATGTCTGTGATGCTGGAATTGCCCATCTCTACTAACATTCATACTGGCCCCTAGCACAAAGTTAATGTCCTTCCCGTACCAATTTTAGCACATAAGGCGGCGCCTATCTCCGATTCATTGGCCCTAGTCCATCTCTACTAAATGTAGCGAAATCTACAGAAGGGGGCCAGTCCTCTGGAAACTCGTGTGATTAACTTTCCCTTCTCCATTCTATAAATGCAGAGCGCCTGGCTAGAAGGCCAAAGGTACCATTTTTAAAGTCTTTGGTATGACCCAGTCTAGGTTCGAACCCGGGACCTCCCGTGCATGGGGCGGACACTCTAACCGCTAAGCCACCACGCTCAGTATAGCACAAGGCCAGGCACAAAATCATAATGTGACCAGATCGGGCAACTAGATTTTCTTGACAGAGTGAGAAAATCTTGAATGTTTTCTTCCATGTCAAACTCTATCCATTACTCATTATAATGAGCTCTGATATAACTAATCTCAAGCTGATTTTAATGGTATATGTAAGTTCTTTATTATTTTTTCACCCTGATATAAAAAGGTAATTCTGTTAGTCCCAAGCATCTCCTATAAGGAGATTCAACTGTACAATAAAATGTGTTTATTGCCTGGACATTCCTTGGGGGCCACCAAATATGGAGAGGAAATTATTTTACAGGGCCAACCAGAAGATTAAAACAAATAAATAAGTACCATAGTTTTAGAATGGAAGTCGGCAAAACATGCAGATATGAACTGCATGGCATTCATGTGCAATTCTTATATTCAAAATTAAACTATTAAACCAATATATTTTCTTTGTCATTTTTTCTTTTCTTTGTATGCAGCTGCAAAGACCAATGACTGTCACATCTGCAGTGAGTGTGGAGACCAGTTTGATGATGACGAGGAGCTGCAGCTGCATGTCATCAGCGAGCACCAACTAGGTGGCAAAGGTGCATCAAACATGAATAATGGGAACACAGATGAAGACATTATTGTCCTTGATGCAAAGACCAATTATAGACCCCAAGATACTGACATGGGAGAGATTGCCATCGTGTCCATTGAAGGAGGCGTCATCTCGGATACTGAACACGAGCAACTCCAATCAGAAGATGACATGGTGTTGATAGACCAGAGGAATATGGCACGCAGACCTCGCGGAAAGCCTCGTGAGATAGAGGACGGGATGTCCCAGCAAGCGTGGAGACAGTCTATCTGCAACATCTGCAGGAAGGCTTGCCATAGCAGAGAGGCATTGGAGGAACACCAGAAGACGCACACTCTGTTCAAGTGCAGCACCTGCTTTGTGAGTTTCCTGGATCAGGAGAGCCTTGTTCAGCATGAGGCAGACCACAGGGAGAGACCTTACTACTGTGGGACTTGTGGCAAGTCCTACAAGAGTCACTTCAGCCTCAAGGAACATGAGTACAGTCACACAGGACACAAACCCTTTGTTTGTCCATACTGCCCTAAGGGTTTCATGAGGAATAAGAAACTCAAACTCCACATCAAGAAGAATCACCAGAAGATTGTCAAGGCGATCCAGAAGCCTCCACCAGAACCATATGTTCTCCCAGAGCACTCAAACCTGGCATCGGGACCTCAAGGATCAACAGAAACATTGAATGATGATGAAGGCAGTTACGGTGACTATACATGCAAAGTTTGTACCAAGAAGTACCCTACCAGGAAAGGTCTAGAACGTCACTCTAAAATCCACCTGATTTGGGGATCAGTTGGTGCAAGCTCTGCATCATCTTCCCCTCTTAGAAGCGACAGCAATGATAATCCAGTAGCTGCTGGAGAGATGCATGCGGAGAGCACCATTGGCCCTCGACCCTTCAAATGCCAGCTGTGCGAGTCAACATTCCTTGAGGAATCCCATCTTCAGATTCACGTTGAGATCCACAGCATGGATGGACCATGGGTGTGTGTTGAATGCAATAGACCCCTGAAGCAAAGAGCCCACCTTCTGGAGCATATGTACACTCACTGGGACTACAAGCCTTACATCTGTCTGTATTGTCCCATGGATTTCAAGCGCACATATGAAGCTGAGAAGCACATGAGTCTACATAGAAATCAAGAGAGGAGGAAACAAGCCTTGAAGGATAAGCCGCAAACTGCTAGACTACGTGTAAGGGGAAGTAATACACCCACTCAAATCCCAAGAACGCAGATGGAGGACCTCACACCTGTCCAGAATGAAGTGTCGCAACAATCTCCAACAAAGATCCCCAACCATGAAGCGAACAACGTAGATGAAAGTCTATTTCCTTTGCAACCGTTGTTGCCCATTTCTGTTTCCAATGATGGCAAGACCAGACCGTATTTCTGTGAGCTGTGCGATCGTACATTCACTGCAAAGTCATCCTTGAAGGAGCACCTCTTCCTGCACTATGGGAAACCGTACCCGTGTGATTTCTGTGAGCGGCAGTTCACCAGGAAAGCCTACTTAATATCACACATGACTGAAGTCCATCCTGAGGCCGACACGTCAGCTATCCAGGAGAGCATTCTGGATGCCAAGTATGAAGCCATCATCAATAAAGCTCTTGAAAGGTTCCAGTCTGCTGACCCGAGGAGAAGCTCTTCGACTTCAGTGACTTCATCCGAACGATCACTTGTAAGCACCACTCCAGAGAAACTTTACACCTGCAAAGAGTGTGGGAAATGCTTCCAGTTTTCAGCAACACTGCAGAAGCATATGAGAGCACATATCAAGCTGAAGCCCCTACTTTGTGATTTCTGTGAGCGGAGATTTGTGAGGCAGAGCTATTTGGATGACCATATTCGCACCCAGCACCCACCAGGGTCACGGTCCAAGGATCCGAACAAGCCCTTTAAATGTGAGACGTGTGACCTTGCCTTCTCCAAGAGATCCTACCTGAAAGACCACAGGTATAGACACAAGCTGAAGAAACCATTCCCTTGCACCTTCTGCTCCAAAAGCTTCAGGCGGAGATGTCTTCTACAGATTCATATATCAAGACACCATTCAAGTGAATATCTTAAGATGGCATCATCTTCAGGAAGCCAACCCAATTCAGTGGAGTCTCCAAGAAAGCCTGCAAACACCCTGACAATCAAGCTGCCCTTCCAGAGGAAGAAAAATCCTGAAACCGCTACGAGTTCGAAGAAGGACCCTCTGATGTGCCATGTGTGTGGAACAAGCTTCTCTAGTCAGGCCAATGTCCGTAGACACATGCGCATTCACAGCGGGGAGAGACCCTTTCAGTGCAAGGTGTGCTCCTGGACATTTAATCGCACAGAAAGCCTGAGGCATCACATGAAGAAGAAACACCCAGGTGTCCCTTTTCAGGGAATACCAACCGAGAGTCAGATTCAGTACAAGCGGCTAGCAGGAGGTCATGTGTGTCAGAAGTGTGGTGGAGTCTTCAAGAGTCCATTCGCCTTGCAGTCTCACATGAAGCAGCATGGTAAAGGTTCCAATGCCAATCCATTCAAATGTTCACACTGTGACTTTTCCTTCCTCCGTCACGTGGATCTCACCAAACACAACCGCTTTGTCCACGGCATTGTGCTAAATGATGATAAGTTCACTCTGCCTCCTGGCAATGTGAAGAAGATCAAACAGGAACCAGGGACTTCACGCCCAGCAACATCAGACAAGACACCAGCTGAGCTGCATGTGTGCCATCGATGTGGTTCGAGATTTGATTCCTTCTGGGGTCTTGAAAGCCATTCCAGAGTCCATGAGAAGCACTCCAGATTCCCTCGCCCATACAAGTGTGGTGAATGTGGAGCAGCCTTCAAAGGTCTTTCTAATCACACCCGACACATGAGAGTCCATACACTGGAATACACAGCAGAGACCAAGCGACTGCTCGGTCAGATGCCAGGAAGGAAGGCTGAGGTCCAGGGACATGACAATGAGCCTCCTAAGATAGACCACAAGAGAAAAGGAGTTGCTGACGTATTTGCTGATGCTGAGAGGCCCTATGTGTGTCCCAAGTGCGGTACAGGATATAAATACAGAAGGAATCTTAGCAAGCACATATCTCGTCATACCAAGTCTGCTGATAGGCCGTTTCAGTGTATGGTGTGTGGAATCTATGCACGAACCAAGCTCAGCATCTCAAAGCACATGACTGTCCATGGTTTGGCTGCTACCTCATCACTTGCTGCAGAACCTGAGAAGATGCATGTGTGTAAGAGATGTGGAGCAGCATTCAACAACAATCAGAAGTTATTGCTGCACATGGCAAGCCACACCAACCCCAACCCATCACAGCCTGTGTTTAGTTGTAAGCACTGCGGCACAGGATTGAAGACCAAAGGTGCCCTAATCTTACATGAACGTTCCCATGATGGATTGAACTACTCCTTTGTCAAGCAAGAGATTCCAGACCAGGAAGAGAGCAAAGAAAAAGAAGTCGTCGTCATCAAAGGACTCGAGTGCCCTGTTTGCCTGAAGACATTCACAAGACGCTCTGGAGTGAGCAACCACATGAAGGTACATCCAGATGTTCAATTTATCTGGGAGAGTGATTTGATCGCTGGCTTCAAAGACCCCAATGAGAAGCCACACGAATGCCCCGTCTGCCATGTCAAGTTTCGCATGAAGTCCAGCCTTTCAAATCACATGCACACCCATCAAGACAAAGGGCAGGACTACAGTGCTGTTGAAACAACTCGACCGGTAGACAACCAAAGTGACCCACCCTTTGCAGAGTTGAGACCTTTCACCTGCGACCAGTGCCTCTGCACATTCAAGACCAAGGGATCCCTGAACACACACACGAAGGTGCACACTCATGAAGATGATGGGCGAACCAGGAATCATGTCTGCACTATCTGTCAATGCAGGTTCCTCAGCTCGACCAATCTGAAAAAACATCAGCGGATCCACACGGGTGAGAAAGCAATGCCTCCCACACCAGTGAAGGACCCTGCAACTGTGTACTCTGCTTTGGAGAATGCAGAGAGCATTGACATCAAAACAAAGAGACCCTTCCGTTGCAGGCTGTGTGGAGAAACCTTCAGGGCGAAGCACCTTTTGGATGAGCACATTCAGATACACAGTACCTCCCCTAGACAGGCACTCCACAGTGTGAAGCAGAGGGATATAATGTCTCCAAATGGTGATGCTGAAGGCACATCCACTGGTGAGTTCACAAGAATGGTGGAACGACCTTTCCCGTGCACTATCTGCGGAGATCGCTTCAAACTGCGGTCAACAAAATACAAGCATATAAGACTCCATAAGCAGAGTGAAGGCAAACCACACCATTGCTCCTACTGTCAATTGGGCTTTTATTCTGTTGGTAACATGACCAAACATCTGAAGCGAGTGCATGAGAGAGTTAAGAAAATAGCACCTTCAACTCCACAGAGAGTCATCCCAGCACCAATGACACCAGCATCAATGACACCAGTAACTGCTTCTCCCAATTCATTGAAGAAGAGGCCATTTGCCTGTAAATATTGTGGCGATACATTCACCATGCGATGCAACATGAACAGACATCGGAAGCGGCATGAAACTGGAGACAATCTGCCTTTCAGGTGCTCTCACTGTGGCTTTGGCTTCAAGAGCACCAAGGAGAGAACCAAGCACATCATGCGTGCACACAGCATAGTACCAAAGGGAATCTCAACTCCTAGCGTTATCCCAGTGATGGTGGGAGGCAAGAAGAGATACAAGTGTCCATTGTGCGGAGACTCATTCAGCGAGCCGTCTGGAATGTACAAACACATGAGGGTCCATGCAAGGAGTGCAAATAAACCGTATAGATGTGAACAGTGTGGAATAGGTTATGACACTGAGTGCGGACTGAGTAGGCATAAGGGAAGGGTCGATCATGTCAGTCGTGCGGAAAAGAACGGGTCAAATTCAGTTCAGCTGCAACATTCGGGACCAGAAGTGAAACCGGACATCAGAACTCTACAAGCTGCAATTCAGAGAGCCAACAATAGATTCAAGTGCAAGTACTGCCCAGCTGTGTACAGAGATCGTTCATCCGTATGGAGACATGAGAGGTTTCACAAGCTAGGAACATCTCCGTCAAGACCATTCTCATGCAACGTATGTGGGTTTGCCAGCTACACCCAGACTCACCTGGACAAACATATGCAGATGCATGCCAAGCAACCAGTTATCACTTCTCTGCACTCTGAGGTACATGCAAGGAAGAAGAATGCAAGGAATCCAGATCGCTGCAAACGCTGTGGTTTGTGCTTCAAGACGAGGAGTCTGTTCCTAGTGCACATCAAACGCTGCACTAGCTCCTCCTCCTTCATCTGCCAGTATTGTTCTCTGCCATTCAGCAATCAGATCATGCTCACCAAACATCTGCGGCAGGACCACAATGCAGTTCAGAGAGATGTTATCATCATGGCAGGGAGAGAGATAATCAGGGAAACTGGGTCGGAGAAGAAGTTCTGCTGTGACCAGTGTAATGCACGTTACAAGAGACCTAGTGAGCTTGAGAAGCATCTGAGACGTCATGCTTTAGGTTTAGTTCCATCACAGCAGCAGTCAACAATGGGAGGTGTAATGCCTAACAACGAGGATAGCTCTGCATTCAACCAAGATTATTTGCAACAAGATACGGAGGACTATGACCAGCAAGAGGCCTCCACTTCAACAGTAGCCCAACCATCACTTGATGCCATCAGACAGAGCCCAGCACTAGGTCGGATGCCAGTGCATAACAGAACAAACAAGTCTGGCAAAGCCCGGCCGTATGTCTGCCCAACATGTGGCTTCGCCTTTATGACTGTTATCCACCTGCGCAAGCACACCAGGCTGCACAAGGTAGCACACACTAAGCCATTTGTCTGCAAGGAGTGTACGCTTGGCTACACAAGGCTTCTGGACTACCATCGACACTGCAATGTGGTTCATCCTTGGAAGAAGGCATCACCGGATGAAATCCGTTGTCCGCGCTGCAAGAACAAATTTGGCACCAAAGAATTGCTAGTTGAACATCTTGAGAAGCAGACGTGTGTGTTCACAGATGAATTACCCGAAGAAACATACCCTGACCCAATAGCAGATGGTGACGTACCTGGCATGGCTGATCTGGATGGAACTGAACAGCATCTGCAAGGTTCTGATTCGGTTGGTGGCGATCTAAAGTGCCCGATTTGCAACTGTGGCTTCCGGACCAGTGCTCATATTGAATCACATATGAAGGTTCATGACAACTGGGAAGAGCAGCCCTTCAAGTGTCATCGCTGTAAGCTGGGTTACACCACTAAGCAACACATCACCAAACACTTCAATCTCAATCCATGTTGCTTGAAAGTTTCAGAGGGAGCAGAAAATGGCAGCATCCAAACAACTCAAGCAATTCGTAATTATCCTCCACCACAACACAGATACCCAGCCCCAAGAGGATCGACAAATCGTCAGTGTCCACACTGCGGCAAGTGCTTTGCCAAGCGATCGCAGCTACAGTTCCACATCGGGCTTCACACACCCTCCCCTGATAGGCCCTATGTGTGTGACAGGTGCGGGATCGGATACAAGACTACAGTCAACTATTACAAGCACATGAAGTGGGAGGAGAGCAAGGAGAGTGAGGGGCATGCCAGACTGACAGCAGCCATCTTCATGTGCAGGGACTGTGGCTTCTCTGTAACCAAGAAGGCTCTACTTACTGAGCACAACCTGAATGGATGCCCAAAGAAGAAGACCAACCCTGACACCCAAGCACCTAAAGCTTGCCCAGTTTGTGGGAACTACTTTACCTCCACCAGCATGATGTGCATCCATCTCCATGGACATGTGTATGACAAGCTCTTCAGGTGCAGCCAGTGTCCACTGAGGTTTGCCTTGCCTGAAGATAGAGACCAACATGAAATAGACCACCCAGATTGGAATGACATGCTCCTCAGACTAGTGTCCTCAGAAATGAACAGAAGACTGAACTCTAGTGAGGGAACACAAATGATGGAGAGGGAACCTGGCATGGATGATTTATCAAGGGATGGTTCTGATTTCAATACGCAAATGATGGAACAAGAGCCTGTTACACATGTTGTCAAACCCGAACCAGTGGATGAACCTGAATACAACTACAACCTTGGGGCCATAGAGAGCAGATCGATTCTAGAGGACTATCAAGCTCTCTTTCCCGATGCTGATGAGAGTCCTATTCCGCTTCCTTTACAAGAACTGAGAGGATCAAAGAAATCGAGTGCCCCCGTCAGTCGACTGGAGAAAATAGTATCTAATCTTGCTGCACAGAGACCATCAGAGAACCAGCAAAGGGTTGAGTCACCGCAACAGCCAGCACAAAAGCAGACTTTTGTCCAGGACCCTCCATCAGAAATGGTTGCCCAAGAAGATGTGTTACCTTCTGAAGATGCCCTTACAAACCAAGTATTGCAGGTTTCTACAAGTGTTAGCCCAAGAGGAGCTGCTGAGAAACCACAAACTCCAAATAAAGTCGAGTCAAGTGAGAAAGCCAAAGCAGCAAAGCCAAAGCTGTTCCGCTGCAGGTACTGCCCATCAGCCTTTAGGTTGAAAGGACTCTGTATGGCTCATGAACGTACTGTCCACAGAAAGATTTACTCCCCTGGCTCCACCAAGGTCAACAAACCTCTGAAAGACCTCAGCAAGGTGTGTGTCTGTGACATCTGCAACTCTGTGTTTGAGCAACAGTCCAGTCTATCAAGACACAAACTCTTCAAACATGGCATTCAGACCAAGACAAAAGAACCAGACATAAACCTCACACAAGACATCCCAGAGGCATCCAGTATGAATGGTATTGCAGGATCTTCCTATTTGAATACAAGCAGTGGACCAATCATTACAAACGTGACCAGCCAAGGAAGGAGTACAGGTTACAGTCCTAATCCACCCTCTCTCCTGAGACAGAGGCTACAAGCCCCTCCTAATGATAGTTACGTGCTGCCCAACCAGTCTTACCATGAGGACCTGTCCCTTTCTGCTCAAGGAGGCCAGAGCAAGTCCACACTTGAATCATTACTTACAGGTACTGCAAGATCTTCCATGAGCGAGCAAGACCTGTGGACTCCCGGCCAGGACTTCAGACCCTACAAGTGCGAGCGGTGCAACTTTGCCTTCACCCAAAGACACCACCTTGTGAGACACATCAAGAGGGATTCCTGTGCCTTCCACGTCCTGGGCAGGAAGGCGGCTGCTGAGCTCAAGAGTGGGATGGAGGGAGGAGTGAAGATCAAACCGCCAGAGAAGAAGCATAAGTGTCCCGTGTGTCCCAGGGCGTTCTGGAAGCGAGCCAGACTAGAGAATCACATGCAGAAGTCACACGGAGGTCCTGGTCTACACCAATGCCAGTTCTGCTCCATCGAGTTTGAGCAACAGGTTCAGTGTGTTAGCCATGAGGCCAGCTGCCCAGCGAGAACTGCGGACATGGATGGTCTGGACTATGATGAAGATGATTACGATGAGATGATGTATGGTGAGGAGGACATTCCCATGGGAACGGATGAGGAGCTAGATCGAGCTCAGGAAGAGGCCTTTATGGCAGACCAAGATATAGACCAAAATGTAGACCAGGATCAGGCACTTGGGGATGGAGACAAAGCTACAGATAGTAATCAGCTGGGTGCAGGTCAGGAATTGACGGGTATACGTATCAAACAAGAGCCTCTGGATTAGAGCTGCATCTATGGAGCAAAATGGAGTCTCTTTTTTGTGGTTTGAAACAACACAACGGTTTTATGTTCTTATGTTTATTTGTTTTCCATGGTTAAAGACATAGAGCTTACACATGTACATGTATAGACCTAAATTGTATCACAAGTTTCACACACAATGTTTTTTTTTTTAATTTTTCATAAAGTTTTATAACATGACTTTGGCTACAATTGTGTTGATGATTAAGCCAAGCCAATTAAATTGCCTGAGAATTCAAAATGTTGCCCTCCCTTCTTAATTTGGAGGGGCATTTTAAATACATTTGAAATAAGTTCAGCTCAACAAATTTCTAAACATGTCACTATTTATAGTATTTACCATGTCACATAGATCACAAAAAAAAAAAACAGATACCTTTGCTGAATACTTGAGAGGTATTTTTCTCAATGCTTGTTATGATATTGTTTGAAAATTCAAAATGCAGAGTTAACTATCAAATTTAAGTTTTGTTTTTACTTGTTCTCATGGATGTGCTGCCTGTCGGAAATACAGAATACATGTAGTTGTAAATACAATGTAGTATACTTGTATGAATAATTTGTTGACATAACATTTATATACTAATGCTTTAATTTAGCACAGGCACTCTGGCCCGGGGCCACTAAAAATATCTTTGAGCCACAACATGTTATTGCTGCTAAATTTTTGTCTTGCCCCGAATAGGCAACCAAATGTAACATCATGTTTAAAGGGGTAGTACAGTTTTGGTAAGGCTAAGCTTTAGTAACCAAAACCTGCACAATAAAATTACAAACTAAAAGTTCTAACTCCACCATGCTCGAAAGGTATAGAAAATTACAAACGACTAAGTAAAAAGCATGTTATCATTCAAAAAGAGCCATTCAAACACAAGAAGGCGCTCTATAAAAAAGCATTGGTTTCACCCATTTTTCATATAAAATTATGCATGTGTTGTTTGTTGAAATAATTATTAAATAGAGAGATCATCAACAACTATTTAAAAACCTCTTTTGACAATTTTTGAAAAAGTGTAAGCATTTTTATGCCTTTGAAAATCATCGAATAAATCTGAGCCCTAGATTTATTCTGATCGGATATATGTATTGATATTTCAGCCGTTTCTGAACCGATTTTAATCAAATAAAGTTTATTCTGCCATTAAAATTGTATGCTCTTTCAAATTTTACACTCAGTTTTTCTCACAAAAAAAATTATTTTGTTCAGCGCCCTCTATACCATAACTGAACTACCCCTTTAAAGTTTGTCCTTGTTTTGGGCCCCCAGAATTTGAAAAAAATTGTTTTTACTTGGGCCACAAGGCAACAAAATTGATTTCTTGTATTCTCCTGAGTAAATTTCAAGTTCATGTAAATGCAATTGTATGTAATTCGCCTGTTTGGAATTCATTGCGAGTAGTGAATGCAAATAATTTCCAATTACATTTTCTTTCTACAAATCTTGTGCCAAAAATTATGTTTCTACTGAATTTTGAATAATTTTCCATAATTTTTTATGCCTTTGAAAATCATCGAATAAGTCTGGGCCCTAGATTTATTCCGATCGGATATATTTATTGATATTTCAGCCGTTTCTGAACCGATTTTAATCAAATAAAGTTTATTCTGCCATTAAAATTGTATGCTCTTTCAAATTTTACTCTCTGTTTTTCTCACCAAAAAATCATTTTGTGCAGCGCCCTCTATACCAAAACTGAACTACCCCCAGAATTTGAAAAATCCTGTTTTTACTTGGGCCACAAGGCAACAAAATTGATTTCTTGTATTCTCCTGATTAAATTTCAAGTTCATGTATGCAATTGTATGTAATTCGCCTGTTTGAAGTTCATTGCGAGTAGTGAATGCAAATAATTTCCAATTACATTTTCTTTCTACAAATCTTGTGCCAAAAATTATGTTTCTACTGAATTTTGAATGATTTTCCATAATTGATTTCTCCAATCAAGAGTCTAATTGTAATTTGGCTGTATGGAGTAATTATTGAAGGCAAATAATTTCCAATGACATTATCCTTTTACAACTTGTGCAACAAATTATTATGTTTAAATTGAAATTTGTATAATTTTTCTAATTCTCCAATTAACAATGTGCAGTACTTTCGTGTTGAATATGATGTATGCATTGTAAATATTTGTACTAAGTGCATTTCAATTTGAATTGTTTTATTTGAGACTAAACAAGCGTGATTTATCATTTTTATTGCAATTTTTGTATTCATAATTGTTCAAATCTACATGCAATGATGTATTTTTCTCTCTAATTTCTATCATAAGGAAACTGTTCAACTAGTGCAGATTAATTTCAAATTATTTTTTATTATAATCATCTGGTGAAAATCATTTAAAAGATGTATAGCACAGTTTGTTTCATAACTACAACTCAATCTTGTACAAAGTCAAACTCTTATACAAATCACTATTATAGTGGAACCGGTTAATAATGACCTGTGGTATAACGGTGTACCTGATATAGCAATGTAATTTCACAGGTCCTAGGGGTGTTTCAACTTTCACAAAGATCCTAAGTTGAACTTAACTCTAAGTTGGAATTATGGAAAGCCATTAGTTTCTTTGAAATTCTTTTGTTACAGCTCTTTTAAAATGCATAAAATGTTGATTAAAATCAATATTTTTTTGTTATAATCAAGGAGATATTATGTTCTTTATGTAAAATATATTAAAATGTTAAAATACTTCTGTTTTTGTTTCTGAATATATTTTATTTCAAGGCTACAAATGGCTTACCATAATTTTAAAGTCCGAATTAGAGTAAAGTTCAACTTAGGATCTTTGTGAAACACCCCCCAGGTTTAAAGTATTTTACTATTTTTAAGCCCTGATTTAACGGGGTAAATTCACAAGGGGGTTGTTATAATGAGGATTCACTGTATCGTAACATTTCCTTTTACCCAAAGCAAAGTCAAAATTTGCTAAAGTGGTGTGCTTTTCTTCAGTCTCGAAAGATTTGACATACCGTAGAACACCGTCATCAAGCACCCCCTAGCACCTATACGCATCTTGCTTTTAAAGACGTTTCCATGAGATTCACCTCCATTATTATCCTCATGAATATTCCTCACCATTATTTGCATTCTTGATTAAAGTTTCCCGTTTGGACAGAGAGCGGGCGCTCTTTAAAAGCAAGATGCATATTGGTGCTTGAGGGTGCTTGACGATGGTGTTCTACGGTAGTGCAAGGGTTCCTGTAGTTGTCCTTTAATAGCGTCTTTTCGCTCGGCGACGGGACTATGGCTACAACGCTAATCTTAGCGGGGGGTCGCACTCAGAGCGAAAATTTCCCCGTAGCGGCCAAACCTAGGACGGTAGTTCGCCGAATTAACGTCGGGCGTAGAGCCGCTACGCGGGTACGTGATCAGCCAATCAGGGCGCTTGGACGGCGAGGCTCGCTGCCTCACGTGTTTCATGCACTGATTCGTACACACGCGCTGCATGCACAGTACAGTATGTTGTGATTTGTACTGCCTATACCGTATGCTTACAACATGCATGATAAATGGAACGAGTGAAACTCCCGCGTATTCAGAATTGCGAAACTGCAAATAGATCGCGACGGTAGCCAGAGTACGGGGACGATCAAAGCTAATTTAAATCCCCCGTAGCCGCACTCCCGTCGCAGAGCGAAAAGACGCTAATGAGTACAGTGGAACCTCCTCGGGACTAGGAACATTACCTTGTTATATCAGGTATCTCTTCATATCAGGGTCACAAAATAAAATGCATTGGAACCTCTTTATAACGAGGTCCGTGGGACTGTGACAATTACCTTGTTATATCGGGTATCTCTTCACATGTATATCGGGGTAAAAAAAAGAAGATAATATAAAGAGCTGGGACCAGCCAGATAAACTTGTTATTTAACAGCGTTTTGTCATATCGGAGCTTTTTATAAAAATGTTCCAGTGTAATATAAAGCGATGAAACCAGCAAACTTACATGTACTTGTAGGCCTACAATGTTTATAAGAGGGTTTGTTATATCAGAGCTCTTCATAACAAGGTTCCACTGTACATTACCATATGTGACAGGCTATAGCAAAACCCGGAACTTGTCAGTAAAAATGGAAATGTAGATTTTCACACTATTAGAAAGGCCATCGCAAGCTTTCATTTGATGCTTTGTTCTAACTAATTGGTCAATAATTGGCGAAGATATGATTGTTTCAATTTTACAAACATAGGTCTTTTTAATACCCACATTGTGTGAACTTAAAATGACCGTTTCTTCAAAATATGAATTGCCGACAAGTGCCGGGTTTTGCTATAGCGAGTCACATATAATAAGAGGGTTTTGTTATATCAGAGCTCTTCATAACAAGGTTCCACTGTATTACCATGTTATAAGAGGGTTTTGTTATATCAGAGCTCTTTATAATGAGGTTCCACTGTATTACCTTGTTATAAGAGGGCTTTGTTGTATCGGAGCTCTTCATAATGTGGTTCCACTGTATTACCTTGTTATAAGATGGTTTTGTTATATCAGAGCTCTTTATAATGTGGTTCCACTGTATTACCATGTTTATAAAAATGGTTCATTATATAAGAGCTCTTTGTTACATCAGAGCTCTTTATAACATGGTTCCACTGTATTACCATGTTATAAGAGGGTCTTGTTATATCAGAGCTCTTTATAATGAGGTTCCACTGTATTACCTTGTTATAATAGGGTTTTGTTATATCAGAGCTCTTTATAATGAGGTAACACTGTATTACCATGTTACAAGAGGGTTTTGTTATATCAGAGCTCTTTATAATGAGGTTCCACTGTATTTCCTTGTTATAAGAGGGTTTTTGTTATATCAGAGCTCTTTATAATGAGGTTCCACTGTATTACCATGTTATAAGAGGGTTTTGTTATATCAGAGCTCTTCATTATGAGGTTCCACTGTATTACCATGTTATAAGAGTGTTATAACCGTAAGTTGGACCTCACAACTATGAAAAGCCATTTGTAGCCTTGGAATAAAACATTAAAAAAAGCAACAACCAAAAGTACAAGTATTTGAGACTTTCACAACAAAATTCTATCATGAATAAATTCAAGGAGCTTTCAAGGCTCCTTGATAAAAGCAAATATATCTTATTTTTATCAAAATGAATGCCTTTTCAAAAGAACTGATTCAACAATTTTACAAGGAGACAACTGGCTTTCCATAATAGTTAGGTCCAATTTAGACTTCAGTTCAACTTTGTATCTTTGTGAAACACCCCCCAGAGGATGGTCATGCATTGATGGTAGATACAATACATGTATAGGGTTATCATGAATAATGTGGAATTCCATTGCATTGTCTGTGTGTGTATTATATAGGAAATTTGTATAGAGCAGCTCTTAACATTGAACCTGTACGTGCATGCAGGCAACCTCACACCCAGGCAACAAATGGGTGCATCACATAGTGTTTTGTAAAATATATGTCTCTGCTCGGGCAGAACACGTTCAGGGCCCCAATTCATGAAAGGGTCTTGTCTAAAGACCGTCCTAACTGTCACGTGACTATGACTGAATTACATACAATGGCCCGTATTCACAAAGGAGGTTTGTACAAACCCCGGTTCAAACCGCGATTTACATCTATGGAATGCCAATTGTAAACTGATGGAGAGAGAATGTAAATTCCTTGTTAACAATGTTGATGGTACACATTCTCTCTCCATCAGTTTACAATTGGCATTCCATAGATGTAAATCGCGGTTTGAACCGGGGTTTGTACAAACCTCCTTTGTGAATACGGGCCATTATGTTCGTAATTCAGTCATAGTCGCGTGACAATTAAGACGGTCTTTCGATAATACCCTTTCATGAAACGCGGGCCCTGGGTTATACTTCTTTTATTGGGGGGGGATTTATTTTGATCCTGGTAGATGTTTTCAGATCAGAGTACATTTATTTGATTTCATTTATACACATGTATATAGCAATGATTCATAACAAATAGTTAAATTGCAGACTCTTTTTTTTGGTTTGGGCTTCTAGATTGATGTCCAGTGAATGAATAAATTGAATTAAAATTACATCTCGACTTGTGTTGTACACCCCATGACATTTTAATTTTCAGTGATATGCAGTGATGATAATCTTTGGCTGATACTATTATGTGACTGGCTATAGCAAAACCCCGGCACTTGTCTGTAATTAATGTTTTGAAGAAATCAGCATTTTAAAAAGACCTACGATTGTAAAGTTGAAACAATCATATCTTCGCCAATTATTAACCAATAAGTTAGAACAAAGCATCAAATGAAAGCTTGTGACAATTTTTTCTAATGGTATGAAAATCTACATTTTGATTTGTTACCGACAAGTGCCAGGTTTTGCTATAGCCGGTCACATATATACCTGTTCAAGTTAACCTGTTCCATAGTAGATTCTGATAGTTAATACTGGACCCACCCGGTTCCCATAGTCAAGGGGTTAATTTGTTATAACATGCATTCTCCATAGAATGCACCAGGCATATTTTGGGGACCAGTCCTGAACGAGTTATAAGCATGGTAATAAACACTAACAATGTATATTTGATAAAGCACTATTCCATGAGCTTATATTCATACATGTAGGTACTGAATAACCTTTTCAGTGACTCCTAGTCCTGGTTTGAAGCCTGACATTCATTGTAGCTTTTATTTTTTTTATCCAGGGTTAAACAAACCTGCATGTAGCTTATTGTATGTGGTAATATGTGACCTTGCACCACAAAACGACCGTTATGTCGCTGTGCTAGTTTCTCTTTTATAATTTTTTTTCAAAATATGAGATTTAGGATTTTGATATTTCCTGAAAAGGCATATCCTAATCTACCTCCTTCCATCGGAAATCATGTTTAAATATGATGTTTTAATCTAATAAATGTGATCTTATTACAGCGCTTGAATAGACACTGATCTTTTAAGTGGTCCATTTCTCCCTTATTTTAAAAATGCTTCAGCCATATTCCAAAATGACAAAATGATGTCTATTTTAATATTAAATGAAAATCAGCACAATCAATTCCCCTGACTTATTGGTCGTTTTGTGGTGTAAGGTCACATGGTTTTACCCATTCAAGACTAGTCCCGATAATACTCAGCCTTGATTCATGTATAGCTTTATTTACTTTCAAGGGTTGGTGCATACCATCATTATGCAAACCTCAAAGTGGCATATTGTATATATGATATAAGGTATCATTATGCAGACCTAAATGTGGCTTATTGTATGAAATATATGCGGTTTAACAAAAGCTGTCTCTGACTTTAATAGTTGTCTCGTATTTTAATAATAGAATGTATCCAAAGTTACTGAATAGCATATTCAGTGATTTCTATTTACGTTGGTTAGAAGTCTGATAAACTGACATACATAAGCTTTTATTTGTTATTAAGGGTTGGTGCGTACCATCAGTATGCTAACCTGAAAGTGGCATAATTGTATATGATAAATAAGTAATCATTATGCAAACCTTAATGTGGGTTATATTGTATAAGGGTTAACCCATTCAAGACTAGGCCCCCAAATACTCGGCCTTGATTCATGTAGCTTTTATTTGTTATCAAGGGTCGGTGCATACCATCATTATGCAAACCTGAAAGTGGCATATTGTATATATATGATAAATAAGTAATCATTATGCAAACCTGAAAGTGGCATATTGTATATATATGATAAATAAGTAATCATTATGCAAACCTGAATGTGGCATATTGTATATATATGATAAATAAGTAATCATTATGCAAACCTGAAAGTGGCATATTGTATATATATGATAAATAAGTAATCATTATGCAAACCTGAAAGTGGCATATTGTATGAGATAATCTGGTTTTACCCATTCATGACTAGTCCCCAAATACTCGGCCTTGATTCATGTAGCTTTTATTTGCTTTCAAGGGTCGGTGCATACCATCATTATGCACACCTGAAAGTGGCATATTGTATATGATAAATAAGTAATCATTATGCAAACCTGAAAGTGGCTTATTGTATGAGATAATCTGGTTTTACCCATTCATGACTAGTCCCCAAAATACTTGGCCTTGCCGATTCATGTAGCTTTTTATTTGCTTTCAAGGGTCGGTGCATACCATTATGCACTCCTGAAAGTGGCATATTGTATATGAATGTGGCTTATTGTATGTGATAATATGGCTAACCCCATTCAGGACTGCATACTTGGCCTCGAGAGTCTATGGAGAATATATGTTATAGCAAAAACAATCCGTCGTGAACGGGTTAAGATGAGTGATGTACTGAAATAAATGTAGCTTTTATTTGTTATCCAGGGTTAGCCAGTGCATAGTGCAAACCTATTGTAAAAGATAAATGACATTTAAAGGGATCTAGTAGCTTAGTTGACAAGTGCAAAAAGTGATGAGTGATTAATACAAATTAATTTGTAAACATTTCACATTTATTGGATGTTTTTTGGCAGAGAAATTAGCAAAAATTCAAAATGATATACACTAACTCATTGCACTTACTTTGTTCACAGCTTAAATTATCCCGTGGACAGTCTCACATCTGAAAACTTCAATCGTAAATATCTTTTGAACGAAATGGAAATTTGAGGAAAAAAAACAAAACCTGTCCCGTGCTGTACAGTTAGTGTTAATATGAATATGACTAGGTTTGAGAGAACTATAAGAGTTCCAAGTAAATTTTGAGGATATGGAAAATGTTACTAAGTCCCTTTAACCTGTCGATCCATAATATATTTTGTTAATCGCGTAGAGTTATAGGCAAATGGTTAACAAAAGCCGCCTTGGACGGATGTTCTCTGATGAACTACCTTGAACTTGCTTAACGATCTGTGAAGAGAAGCTAGACACGTCTCTTTGTTATCCTGGGGCGAGGATAATATAATGATAGCCCTCGATGGAGAACAATTCACCCGTTTCCCTACGAGTCTGTGAAATCCCAATAGACGTTGCACACAACCCACCCGGTTCCTGTAGTCAAGGGGTTAACCCATTGACATTCAGGGCTGGTCCTGAACAAAAAAAAAACCTGGGCTGCATTATTTTATTTTCCACATATGTTTATGTTATTAGGAAATCCTAATGAATTATTCATAAGCAGAAATGTAGGTCAAGTCCTGGTCAGGAATATGCTGATTATAACTAGATGGGTAAGTTTGAGGGTTATAAATACAAAGAGACCTTACTGTCCATCAGCCTTCACGTGGCCTATATTGGTCACATATTGTGGACTTCAGCACTTGGTATCATGGCGTTAGACTTAGAGTCCTCTCTTTAATATGACTCTTCTTTTTTTGCCATGAAAAAAAGATGAGTAGCTGTTCATTTAGTAAATGTATCATGCACAGTTTTCACTGAAGTCAGAAATCTGTGACCTACCTCGCTGCTCATGAATAATTTGTACAAAATCGCACCCGGGCTAGGGCCAGGGTCTAAGGAGAAGATAATGTTATAGCAAAATCAGGTAGTCCTGAACGGGTAAACCCATAGCCTACATAGGGACATCAGAGAACTGGGAACCTGGTGGGCCGTGTATTAATTCTAGATGGGATTGCAAAATATAGTAGGGAACAGGTTAACCCATTGCATACAGGAACCTGGTGGACCCTGTTTTATCTCTTAAAGGGACAGTCCCTCTTTTACAAAACGTCTGAACAGTTTCCAGTTGACGGATTGGGATGAATGCAACACACACAAAACAAAACAGATCGAATAGCCCTATAATTTGGATTCTACGAATGAAAAACGAATGCGTCCCTCCATCAGACTATATATCGGTCAATAAAAGAGTTTAACTGATTTAGCATAATATTACAACTACATTGTACATATTCTTGTAAAGGTATTGTGAAGCCGACATTTTT